>PVJH01034191.1:0-20866 GCA_004026705.1 Nesogale talazaci | reverse complement strand
AGATTAAACACCTGTGCACATCAAAAGAATTCACCAAGAGAGTAATAAGAGAGCAGACACACTGGGAAAACATCTTTGGCAATGACAAATCAGATAAAGGTCTTATTACTAAAATCTACAATACCCTGATAGCTTCCAAAAAGAGCAAAACTAACTGCCCACTGAGGAGATGGGCAAAGGAATTAAACAGAACTTTCACAGAGGCAGAAATCAGAGAGGCCAATATATATATATATATATATATATATATATATATATATGAAAATGCTCCTGATCATTAGCCATAAGAGAAATGCAAATCAAAACAACAATGAGATACCACCTAACACCCTCAAGGATAGCCCAATTCAAAAAGTCAGAAAGTAACAAATGCTAGAGAGGCTGTGGGGAGATAGGGTCGCTTATCCACTGCTGGTGGACCTGCAGGTAGGTACAGCCACTATGGAGATCAATTTGGAGATACCTAAAACAGATGGAAATTGAACTACCATATGACCCAGCAATTCCCCTGCTGGGCATATACCCAGAAGAGACAAGCAACAATCCACGATCAGAAATCTGTGCTCCAATGTTCATCACAGCACAGTTCACAATTGCCAGGAGTTGGAAGCAGTCCATATTCCCATCAACTGATGAATGGATTAAAAAGCTGTGGTACATACATACAATGGAGTACTATGCATCACTGAAAAGCAGTGATAAACACATGAAGCACATCACCGCATGGGAAGAACTGGAGGAAATTATGCTAAGTGAAGTTAGCCAAGCGCAAAAGGACATGTACAATTTAAATCCGCTGAGGTAAGCATATTCATAATTTTAAAATTAGAAAGGGGCACCGGGAAAAACTACTCTATAGAGAAAATCCTGGGAGAAGGCCCAGGTAATATGACAGGGGCCAGATCAAATCTAAGGCTACATATGGTAGCCATCAAGGGGGGAGGGGAGGGAGATGGCGATGTACAGAAAGGGAAGGGGGCACTAAACCATCAAAGGGGAGCATGCTGCTTATATATCCACAGGGAAAGAGGGACCAAACTTAAACCCGGAGACCCAGCATGTGAATACAGCACGACAGCATGGAGTGGAGAACCAGTGGAGGGGCCTGAGAACATAACCTCAACCTCAACTATAGGGGCAGCCACCTCTCTACCAGAGGAAGTTGCCTTGGAGGCCAGCACTGAAGCTGAAGATTGGGGAGTGAGATAAGCCTGACCAGAGCACATGAGAACAAATGAAAGGGGAAGAAGAGATAACGACGTGCATCCTGGCCCACCGAGCCTTCAGGGCAATAATCCCACTCAGAACAGCTAGTGCACAAAGAGGACTGCACGGCTGGCCCCATTAAGAAATACGGCTACCCTCGTAGACCCAAGGCCTATTGGGACCAGGAAGAAGAAGCGGGGTCAAGATTATACCCTGTTGGACACAACCACACCAATGCAAAGCACTAAGAGTGTGCAACAGAGCGTAGAGTCACAGATGGAGTGACAAGGTTATACCTTGGGGCCAGGGTATTGGTACCCCATCCAACTCAACCAGGGGTCACTCTAGGAGGTCAACTACAGACCTTGAACTTTATACAGGTTATTATATTGCTATTATTTTTATTATTCTGTTACATATTGTATAGTACATTGAGGGGGTTTCTTGCTGTTGTTATCATTGTTTTATTTGCTTAAGTTGCTCCATTTCAGGGGACCTCTCTTGTACATATTGCTACCTCTACAGGTCTATCTAGACAAGATAGACTGGACAAAGAGGTTGGAGGTGAAAATGACAAGTCTGATGGCTCCAGGTTAGGGAACATTGAAGAGGGGGAGGAGGGGGAAAGGTGGTGATGTCGACCAGCCCAGGAAAAAGGGAATAACAATTGATACAAATGCAGGCACAAGGTGGGTGCGAGAAGGCCAACAGGGATTGATTAAGACTAATGTAACAAAGAAAAAATACTGAAACCCAAATGGAGAGTGAGCATGATAGTGGGACAAGAGGGAAGCAAATGGAAATAGAGGAAGGAATTGGGGGATAATGCTTTCTACTTTTAAGCAAAACTTTGGAACCAGAAACAAATGAATGACTCATTCCGTGTTTCCTTGATCATATACATGCTAAAGGACAATGAAACTACATTAAAGCTCTAAAACATGCTTCAGTTAGATATGGCATCTTTTTATTACTCTCTTTCCTTATAGAAGTTAATCAAATTATCATACAGTAAAAGACTTGTTGTAAAACCTCCTCATGAATTGTAAATTAAAATTAGTCATATCTCAAACCGTGTTATCTTAGGCTGGATTCTCTAGTGGAATAAAACCAGGGAAACTTACATATAAGAGGGATGTTCATAGCCTTTGTGGGAAAATGGACTGAAAGATAAGGAGAAGTTGGGTAAGTTAGTTAACATTCCTGCGCCTTCATGAAAAGCAAAAATCCCTGCCCATGTGCAATGTACAAGGAAGATTTACCAAACATGCAATCCCCTTTTCACATTCCCGCCTCTATTATCAATGTTTTCTAAACTAAAGATGCATTTCCCAACCATTCTTGCAGTTAAGGGTGACCATGTCATATGACATTTTCCACCAGTGCGATGTGAAGTCAATGTCTGCTTAGAGGAGCAGAGGATTCTGGAAACCATCCACTTTCCCGATAAAAAGCGTCCCACACAGCTGGTCCCATTTTATCTTTCTCTCATCCTTGAATGCAACTGTGATGACTCAAATGTTACAATCCTTTGCAACACGGTGGTGACAAGCATAAGGACAAAACCCATCAGTCTGGACCTTGGAAAATACTACTAAGCAACTGAGTTGTCTCTAGAAAGAGCTAGTTTCCTAACTTCCTGTTATGTGAGGAAAAATAAAAATCACCCTGTCCCCTACTTATTTTGGTCCTTTGGAGGCAGGTGCAGTTGATTTGCATTATTTATGGTTGTTGAGTTGTGTAAGTTTGCCCTGAACAAGAAATCAGTGACTACTGACCCTTCATTTGTAGGAGCAATAAAGAGGTTCCTGTAAGTCTCTGGTCAAAATAACTTTGTCAACCAATTCATACATAATCTTGCTCTATATGAGTTTCTTTAAAAGAGTTTGTATAAATATTTACTTGTTATTTTAAATACTAAACAAAGTATTATTTAATATACATTGTTGATTTATTAACTCCTAGCCAGCAGTGTTATACATTATGCAAGAGAGAAGAAGTTCACCTAACATGCATTTTCTTTGAAAGGAACCTCACCACTTTCTGGCATCCAAACACACTGCATTGCCACTTTGCTTTTGAAGTCTTATGTGAATTCATACCAGTATTAGGCTCATAAAATGTACATGTTACATTGTACATTTATGTCAATACGACATTGCTATTCTTATTATATCTTCATTTTAGCTTAGGGAAATACCTGAGTCCCAAAAGAGTTAAAGAACAAAGCAAAGTTATACATATCTTCTAGTTGCATGCAGTAGCTTGGTGGCTGGAAGTTTACTTGGAGCAGTGACTCTCAATCTGCCTAATGCCATGACCCTTTAATGCAGTTCCTCATATTGGGGTGATCCCCCAACCATAAAATTATTTTCATTGCTACCTGATAGCTGTCATTTTGGTACTGTTATGAATTGGGCAACCCCTGTGAAAGGGTGGTTCGACTTTTAAAGGGGTCATGACTCCAGTTTGAAAAGTGCTGATCTAAAGTTTTTCACCTACAGTTGAATCAGGCGTAGGAACAATTGGGAGATGGCCCAGCGGCGTGCAGTGTTTCATTCTGGAGTCGCTCTGGGCCAAGGTCGATTTGATGGCACCTACCAGCATTGTTCCATGATCATTTCCATGATTTCCCCTCGTGTCTTTCTCAGCCTCTTTAGCTCAGCAACGCTGTCAATATGAATTTCCAGCTCCTGCTGACTATTTTCCCTTGAGTGGGCTCTTCGTGTTTCTGTCTTAGTCTACCCCTATGCATCCCTTAGAAAACGCTATTTATACTCAGAAGGACTCATAACCACAACATCAGAGCAGTCTTCGGCTTGGCAATCTCACTCAAGGCTGTGCCTAGTGCCAAGTTCATTTATAAAAGAAAAAATGCTTACGGTATTAGGCATGAAATGTGATTAGAGCTGCTGCTGGCCAGGAACAACTCTACAAAGGTGGTGCTTTCTAGAGCAACCACAGCTCACTTTCCTCCCACCCCCCCTACCAAACCTGCTTACTTAGAGTGAACCTCATTTGAGTTAATTCGATTACATCTGCCCCTTTCACAACCCCCAGCGTGGTAACTGTAAAGTGATACCACATGTAGAAACCAACATTGGCTTTATTGAAATAGAGTCTGTGCTCAATGAAACTTGTCAGTACGGTTTAAGGAGGCAGCTAGGAGGTGACTGTATGGAGAAGCCACCCCGTGACGATCCCTTGCTAGGACCCGCCGGCAGCACCAGGTCTTCTTAAGCGTTAGATAGAAAGGGGTGAACTTAGGCTCCTCCTCTCACCTCCTTAATGAGAATCTGAATTTTAACAAGAGCCCTTCGGCATTATCTGCACTGTGGGGTATAAGAAGACTATAAAGAAGAGCTATCTATCACATACTTGCATCTGCTCTGCATGCCCTGAAATGAGTCTTTGCTAGACGCTACATTCTTTCCATCTCTTTTATACCTTGCCTGTGGTACCTCAGGAATTTCCGTGACTAAAAATGCACTCACTTAACCTCATCTTTTTTTTTTTCCTTTCCCCTATCTAAGGTTTGTCTCCCCTTGGTTGGATTGGCTTCCAGAATGGAATCCCTGAGACTGTTTGGATCAAGCACCCGTCTGATTGACTCGGTCATTGACTGAACCATGTGGAAGTACGTAGCATGATACCAGTAACAGCGAGCTACATAATACAGTGTCATTCTTTTGGAATTAGGTACAGATTAACTCCTAGGCTCCTGGCATTGACCAGGCATTGAGCACAAAGTGTTTTGTGTCCTGAAGCTTCAGATGCTTGCTCAGCGCAACTGCAAGGGGGCGCTGGACATACTTAAGTTTATGTGGATGGTGCTTCCTGGAACTGAGCTTCACAAGTATCTTTGGTGGACAATGAGTGTAAATAGATAACTATTTATCCAGTGGGTCTGGTAGTACTGTGGATGAGGACCTAATGCATATGGAGGAATGTGTGTGTGTGTATTGAATATGTATGTGTGTGTGTGGGGGGGGGGGGGCAGTGAGCATGTGGTAGACCAGGTGTCCTCAAACTACAGCCCGTGGTGGATATTTAGCAGGCCCACCAGGTGCTTTTTGCCATGCTGCCTGTCCTGCTTAGCAGTCGTCTCTTCTCAGGTCCACAGTGAATTTGTTCATAGTTTGTTTTTGTTTTTATTTTTAACTATAGTCTGCCCCAATGGTCTTAGGGATAGTGAACTGGCCTCCTTTAAAAAGTTTGCAGACCCCTGTAGATAGCGATGGGCACATGTTTCTGACTGTTAGTGATGTGCGTTGAGGAATGTATGTACATTGTCAGATGTATTGGGTACTTGTGTATGAAGTAGGTGATATAGCATGAATTGTTGTTGTTGCTAGATCCAACTTCCATCAAGTACAACCAAATAAAATCCTACCTGGTCCTTGGTCATCCTTGCAACAGTTATCTGTGCTTGGGCCCATTGTGGCAGCCAGAGTGCCAGTGTCAACTTGCCTCATTGAGAGGCCTACTCTTTTTGGTTGACCATGGTTTACCATGACATATTTCTCCAAGAATTGTTCTCTGAGTGACACAACTGATTAAGCAAGTGGCAACTAGCCAAATTTGCAAGTTTGAATCGACCCAGAGGGACTTCTGAAGAAAGACCTGCTGATTTTCTTCCAAAAGATTCCACTCACTGAAAGACTGATGGAGCACAGTTTTATTCTATATATATATATATAGGGTCCCCAGGAGTCAGAATCGATGCCACAACCATGGCTTAGGCAAATATGGTATATTTGCGTTTGGGTGATACGTGGGTCCCCATGTGCATGCAAGTGTGTGTTGAAGTGGGAAGTGGACGCTTAGATCCAGCCAAGACTTTTCAGAGACACTGCCAGTTTCTTCTTTTTCTATTTAAGCCACACTTTCATCCTCACAGGCACTGAAATGACATCCTTCTAAGGTCATCCATGGCTTCACCAAGGTCAAATCTAACAATTGATTCTTAATCTATTGAGATCACTGAATTATCCTCTCAAGAAAGGGCTTCCCATTTACCTGGTCGCTTCCACTACAAAACTAAAAGTTATTCCTGTCTCCTTTCCCTCACACTCCTCTTCCGGCCCTTCCACCCTCTCAGCTGGTCCTTTCTTTGATGGAGTTGAGCCAGCTTACCACTTTGCCAGAGCTCTGCCTACTATGGGTCTAAGGCTGTATATCCTGTGCCTTGGATGGACGGTCACAATCCATGCCTCATAGATTTCCTTGATGGACTTTTTGCCTTCCTAGATGCTAAACCTAGCAACTAAGTGATTCAATTTTGTCAAGCAATTCCTTTTCTCAATATATTCCACTAGCTTCCCCTCATGATTAGAATAAAATGCATGCTTAGAGTAAAATCCAACTTCCTGGTCATGCCCTGGGGCAACACATTATGTGGTTCCTGGCACCCAAGCTCCCTTCCCTCCTCCTTCCCCTTGCTCTCTCCCCCTTCCTTCTGCCCTTGCCTCAGGACCTGGCCATTGTGTTGCGTCTGGCAACAATGCTCTTCCATCAGTCAGTAACACATCTCTTTGCTCCATTTTGTTCAATCTTTATGAATGTCTTCCCAGACACTCCCCCCCACACACACCCTTGTTATCCTTTTTTACTACTTGTTCTAGTTACGAGTTCACGTTTTATATTATTTGTAAAGTGCCTCTCTCCTCATTAGGACCTAACTGTATTCCTTTAACTCATAGCAGAGTGCCTGGCATAATAGGTGCTCAATTAATGTTTGTTTAATGCCTGCCTGACTGACTATATAAAGCAAATCAAGAAAAAGGCCTGAACCAATGCAATGGCTGTGAAGATCAAAAGCAGACATGGGATATCAGTGAGGTGGAAGCCAAAAGACTTGAGAATAATTTGTATGTGAAGCTGATTGTCACTGCTTCCTAGAACTGTCATAAGAAATAATACCATACAGCAGGTGGCTTTATAGAACAGAAATATATTTCCCCACAATTCTCAAAGTTAGACATCTAAATCAAGATTTCTTAGTTATGCCAATACCTACTGGGGACTTTGAAAGTAAAACCGTGCTCCACAGGATTATTCACGTCTGAGTTTTAAGGAAGAGATCTCCAGGCTTTTTTCCTGAGGCACTTCTGGGTATTTGAACTTCCAGACTTTTGATTAGCAATTAAGCACTGAATCATTTGTGCCTCCCAGGAACATCACTCTTTTGCTAACAGGTATATTGTTTTAAGGTATCAAAGAGACTCCAAATCTCAAATCTGATTTAAGGAGAGCATTTATCAAGCCTTAAATAGTAAAGAGGCAAGACACAAAGATACGTCATTCAGATCAGAAAAACAATTTATTTGGAAGTTAAACTATACACTCCAATGCAGCCTATGGTATAAGGTGACCAGACATCCTACTTTTTAACATTATCCCATAGTGTTTTAAAATTAAAATAAATATATTACAATACTATTTTTGCATTCTATGAAAATTTTTGTTGCTCCATATAGACCAAACGTTTAATCAAGAAACCCTCCTCAACCCTATCCCCATCAATAGTGTCCCACTTAAATTCTGGTCACTTTCATGGATCAGTGAAAAATTCAGAGGTAAAAAGAAATATATTTTGAATTGAATGAAAATCCTAATGAAGTAGCAATGTGGGTTAAATGCAATTAAAGTAGTACTTTCAGGAAATGTGTAACATGAAGTACTGAGAAATAAGAAAGGTCATAGTCATTATCTATACCTCCAGCAAAACAAACAAAAACATGAATTCAGTGTATGTGAAGACATTTTGATTTCTAAAATTTATCATTGAGATATGGCTTATCAATCTTAATATACAGCACAATTAACTTGATTTTACTATTTATGGTCAATTGAGCAGATCAATTTTCTATTCACAGACTTGTGCACATTTTGTTTCATGTCACACATTGCAATCTCCACAATGTAGCATGACTTATCCCACTCCCTTCTCAATTTCCTGCTTCTCTGTATTTCCTAACGCCAGCCCTGATGGTGTAATGGATTCCATATTGGGCTGCTAACTACAAAGTCAGAAGGTTAGAACCAAGAAGTGTAGATCCTCGAGAGAAAGAAGAGGCTATGTGGCAAATTTGACTCAATGGCAGTGAGGTTTTGTTTTTTCCTAACTCGTTTAGAGTTTGTCTTTGGTAAATGCTGCCTGTTTGACCTCAGATAGTTGACGATGCTAAGGTGTATGTGCTTCCCAGGGCTACTGTTCTCTTTATAGACCTGTCCCTTATTTGGCTGAAAATTCATTTCTAGACCTGAAGGCTGACTAAAGGCCATCACAGTCTTATGGGTTGCAACAGTGTCTCTGAGTCCGGTAAGTCTGATCTTTTTATGATTTTGCAGTTTGTTCACATTTTTCTCTCCCACTGTATGGGACCTTCTAATTAGATCTCTCCCATAGCATTAGGTAATGGTAACCACTCTCCATCTAGTTCTCCTCGTCTTTGGATTGTGGAGACAGATGATTACCTGGTTCATTAGTCCATTGGGCTGATTGTTTCCATGTATCTTTGATTTTCTTAATTCTGCTTTGCCCTGGACAGAAAAATAACCAGAGTGGCCTTTCAGATGGCTATTCACCAGCTTTTAAAACCCCAACAGCTACTCACCAAGGAGGATATGAATATTGTCATAAAGGACTATGTTATGCCACTTGAGTTTGGTGTCTCTCCCAAGAATGGTCATGAAATCCCAAGTCCAGTGACTTATACCTATAAGGAATTTTCATAATCCTCCTCCTTGTATGCTCTATCACATATGTGGATATATCTGCAGCAAAGGTAAATATATGTGCATAAATATCCTGTCAAGTCTCTCTGTATATATTTGAAGTATAGTCTTACTCTCCCGCCAGCAACTGTTCAGCCTGCATGTCTATCCATGTGTCGACCCACAGAACTCCCTCATTTCAGGATTGTGCATAAGACAATATTTGTCTCTGTTACCCTTAACTCTTACACTTCTTCCAGTGCCATCCTTTAAACCTAGAATTTTTGTAACCTCCCTCTTACAATTGATTGCTTTGCTGAAGGGTCACCCAATTTAACACATGCCTACCTCGGCAGTAACTGATCCTCTCTTTCTCCCCCATGCCTGTAATCTCTCTTTAAAAGTGTGAAAAATATTTTCTTGATTTTTGTAACAATAATTTTCTCATACACTATCTGCCCTTTTGTAATTGATTTATTTCATTCAACATAATGTGCCCCAGGTTCTTCCATGTTATAGAGTGCATCTCAGGTTCACTGTAATTTTTAAATGTTGCCAGCATTCCATTGCATGGATGTACCCTAGTTTGCTTATCCATTCTTCGATGGGTGGCATTTAGCTGGTTTCCACTTTTGTGTTATTGAAATGAACCTGGACTTTCAAATATCTCTTTGTATTGTAGCTTTCATAGCTTTAGGACATATACCAAGCGGAGAGGTGTGTGGGCCCTATGATTTTTCTATCCCCAACATTGTGAGGAAGCACCACACCACTTTCTACAGTGGCTGCACCATTTTGCAATTCTAGCAGCCACATAGGAGAGTGCTCATCTTTTTGCACCCCATTCAGCATTAGTTATTTTCTATTGTTTTGGTCTTTGCTAAAAGGGCTCAGATGAGATGATATCTCCACCCAGGACCAATGTTGAGAAACTTTTCTAATCTGTGATAATGTGGGAGGCAGAGGGGTTTAATATATCATAGAGTTGGAAGTATAAATTTTAACTGAAGGTAAGAGATGTCAAGGAAATGACCTTCAATATGAATATCTACTCCCTAAACATTTCAGTGGAAATATGTGTAGAACAGAGAGACAGAGTACACAAAAGAGAGGGAGGGGAGCGAGGGAGAGAGAGAGAACATTTCTGGTTATCACAGATCTAGTTTGGAGTCATGCAGATCTGGTACCAATCCCTGTGTGACCCAAAGCAAGTAACTTAATCTTTCCCAGCCTTAGTTTCTTCCTGGATAAACATGGGGGCACAGTGTTGTTAGGATGGCGGAATGAAATAATATATGCAACATGATTCAAATCCTTATTGGAATGGAGCGGGATAGAAATAAACACATCAGTTAAATAAGGAATGTTGCACGGAATGTAAAAGTTGAACTTGGAATGTATGCGAGCAATTGGAATGTATGCAAAGTACTTGGAAGTTATTCAAGTCTATGGAATGTATGTGGAGTTGCCATAAATTAAGGCCAGTTTCTTGCAGCCTCCTCTTTGCCTTTGTTTAAACAGCTACTTCCATCTGAATGGTCATTTTGTAAACCTCTCTACCTTCTAATTAACACAGATTAGAAAAACCTTTCCAAGATTGGTTTGGGGACCTTCTGATGTCCTCAAAGCCCCACTGTGGTCTTGACATTTGGGTGAGTAGGTGGGTGGGGTGTTGTTGCATTTTGTCCACCCAATGCCCTCTCTTTTCCTTCAAATATCTATAACACTTGTCGTCATAGATAAGTGTCTTGGGATTTATTATTAACTGTCTATATGTTGATAAAAAGCCTTTTGTTTCTATGGTAAAGTTATTGACTCAAATAAGCCATTAAAGCTTATGGAGTACAGGAACTATGCCTTCTGTTCTAGGGGGTTAAAAGATCTCAAATATATCTTACAGAGATCCTATTGTTAAGCCTTTAAGGCAAAGATAAGAAGACAAAGATAGGTCATCAGGTGCGGTGGACCATAGCATGAAGCCACAGGATTGCTGCCACATTTCTATTTTCCAGACGATGGAAGACAAAAGACCTTCCTCACAAAGTCATAACTGCCGACTGATCCAGTCCTCACAGCAACCAAAGCAGAAAGGGGGTCATGATTGATATATATATATATCTCATATATATATATGTATATATGTATATATATATATATATATATCACAGACTAGAAAAGTTTACCAAGATTGATTCCAGGGCCCTCTGATCTCCTTAGTTAGGTCGAGCCTCAAGGCTATGCAGACCAAGACCTGAAACAGAGAGTAAGAGTTTTCCACACAAGTTTCTGAGAGGGAGGTTGGCTTTCCCTGGACTGGTCAGGGAAGTCATAGTCGTCCACTTTCAAACACATCTGCCTGGGGGTCAATCCACCATTATATTGTGATGAATGGTCAGAAATAACTCAATGGAGGCTGGATGTATTTAAGACTCAAAATGGAGTGGGTTCTTCTGCAAACCAAGTGCTTAGAATTTACATATTAATAAAGTTCCTACTCTCTCAGAGTGTGAGGATAGAACTTTGTGACTAGCAGCCTCGAGGGTTATGTTTTTAATTTAAACTTCCTGTGGGGGGGGGTGGGGGGGGAGGGGGAATAAAGGAAAACCTTTGCCATCTTGACTTGCTAGGTTATGAAGGACAAGCTTTCAAAGACATCTCCCTTCTCTCTGTATAAGGATGCTAAACAACTCCCAGACCAGCCTGCTTGGGGCCAGCTCAGGCACTCTTTTGAACAGACCACACCAGCTATTGCCAGAACTCTGTTCCTATGAATATGTCTGGTGTTCGTTGCCAGTAAGAAAACAAACTCACTGCCATTGAATTCATTCCAGTCCATAGCAACCCTATAGGACAGGGTAAACTGCTGCTATATGGGATTCCAATACTGTACGTCTTTATAAGAGTAGAAAGTCGCATCTTTCTCCTGAAGCGTAGGAAGTCGTTTCAAACTGCTGACCTTATACCCATAAATAGCCCCGTGCATAGAGGATGTAAAATCTGGCTGCTGATGCTAGAAGTACAACTGCTTCCGTTTCCATGGAAGCATTTACTGTGGGCTTATGAGGAAATTGGCTCCAGACAGAGAATGCCTCACTATGAATAAAGCATGAAGCATTTTTTTTTTTAAAAAGCCACCCCTAGGAACTGCCTGCTTTTTGTCTCATCTGGAGGTCTTGATTTTAGTTTATGTGTATTTTATTAGTTTAAAATGAAATGCATTCACCGGACTCTAGATTGCCTAGTTATTTATTTGGAAGTGCAGACCACATAGATTTCAATTCCTCTCACAACATTTAGGTAGCTTGAGTTGATTCAGGCTTCCTATCCAAATAAATTACAGAAACAGCCCCTTCCTCAACAAAAAATTCCATGCTGACAACAGGGCCTTAGTCTCTGCAAAGTATATTAGTAGAAGGGCCTATTCTTGGCATGCCTTGAAGATGTTTCCTACAATGAGATTCAATAGTCATTTCAAAGAGCTCAGGGCATGTGAGGGAACACTAATCCCAAACCAAAGGAACTTGAATAGAAAGGGCCTAACCCTGACTTCTGGGCCTTGCAAATATAATGGAAGACTAGATCAGGGGCCCAGTGTCTCTGTTACCATAGCCTCATACACTTCTCAGTAGATTGAGGACTGAGGACTCTGCCTACCAATTGGAGAGGTGATGAGATTGCGGTCGAGGTACCAATAACGCCATAAATTTTGTTTTCAATAATTCTAGTAACAGTAGCACTTATATAGAACATGCTACTAAGTATTTTACTTATGCTATCCAATGCTATCCCCACAGCAACCCTACAAGATAAGTCAAACACTAGAGTTAGCTAAGTGATATTCTTCAAGATCACCTAGTAATGAAGTATCAGGAGTTATTTGAATTCAGGTCTAGCTAACTCTGAATTTCTTAGACTTCATGCTAGATTGTTTAACTCATTACTCTTCAAATGATGTTTAATGGAAATGTGCTTGACTCCATTGAGAGCAAATGCACTTGTTATCAAGCCTATATGACCCAAGAATTATAAATAATATAATCCACATCCATAGGAAGAAATGTTATCAGAGCTTAAATTGTAAACACCTGGTTTGCAGAAGGTTATGAAAGCCAGTGGAAACCCCAAATCCATTTGCATGGTTAAGACAGCTTCAGTATCTCACGAATCCCCTTTGAATTAATAGAGGGATATGAATAGTCTTGTTATCAGAGAGAGAGAGAGCATTGTGAAGATGATTGTGATAGATATAGTTAGGTGACAATGTAGTATCTTATTTGATCTTCCTTCTGACCCACTTATAAGTTGTTTCAGATATAAAAAGCAAAAAAAAAAAAAAAGAAGAAGAAGAAATCTATATACATGTAGATTAGGCCTCTGGTGAATTTCCTCTGACCATAAACCAAGGATGTGAATCACTTTGCTATCAGGCAGAGTTTATTGGGAATGGATTATGCCAGATGGTTAGATTAAAATTTTAAATCTTATAATTTGATCCCCCCTTTGACCCATTTTAAAGTTGTTCTAGTGTTTAATATTTTCCATTTTATTTTCTGTTGAAATTTTACTTTGTTATTGCTGTTAGGTTTTTTTGCTTTGTATGTTTTGGGACATATGAAATCAAGGATAGGTAAATCTATAGACAGTAACTGGAATAATAGTTTCTTGGGAATATGGCAGGAGAGGTAGGGGAGAAATGGGGAGTTAAAACAATGAATACAAAAAAAAAGAAAATGTTCTAAAATGGAAAGTGTAATGGTTCTTGATGATTGAACTACTGCATTGTATGCTATAATGGATTATGTGTCAATAAAACTGTTTAAAAACTGCACTTGTGGCTGAGCCCTGGTGGCATAAGTGGTTGAGTGCGGTACTGCGGCCCACGGGCTTGGCATTCAAATCCAGCAGCGGCTCTCAGGAGCACCGCTGGGTAGCTCCCACGACCACCAGAGGGCAGTTATGCCCTCACCCCCCAAAAAAAACAAAAACAAAGACTGCACTTGTTATGGATTGGATTTTTAAATTATCTTTTAATTCCATTTTCCATCATTTTTTTTATATTCCTTCATATGTAAAATTTTGTGTTAGTCTGGGTTCACTAGAGAAATAAATTCATAGATACTCATATATGTATAAGAAAGAGCTTTATATAAAAGAGTCACTGCATAGTGAGAAAACATCCATGCCCAGTCCAGACCAAGTCCATGAGTCCAATATTAGCCCACATGTCTGATACCAAGCTATAAAGTCCTCTTCAAACCCACACAACACATGCAATGACATGGAATTGAGGAAGATCACAGGCCAGTGAGTGAAAAGTCTTGTGGATCCAGTGGTGGTGGAAATAGCTCAATGCTGGCATGAATCTCCAACTTGACTCCTCCAGCTCCAGAGCGCTCCCTGCATCAGCTGAGTTCCATCAGGTTTGTAGTCAGCAATGTCCTGCAGGGAGTAAATGTGTGTTCTACGTCTGAAGAGCGATTTATCTCATTAGCACCTTCAAGTGAGGTCATCAAGCTGTGACCTGATGGACAGACTAAACTCCACCCCTTCACTCTTAAATCTCAAGTGGTCAACAGATTATGTAACCACCACAAATTTCACTGTGCTTCACTTCCCCATCTCAAAACCTACAGCTGTGGAGCTCAAAACAACCTAGTACTGATACGATGATAGATAGGCTGATCAATGGAACAGAACTGAGAACCCAGAAGGAAATCAATCTACCCATAGACAGATGATTTTTGACAAAATTTCAAAACACATGAGATGGGATTAGAGATAGATTCTTTACGGGTGCTGGAGGGAAAAACACAACAGCATATTCATTTGTATAAGAATAAAACATGACCAAGATTCTTCCCAATGTGTATAAATCAACTCAAGATGGATTAAAGAACTACATGTACATTCTAGAATGAAAAGTTCACCAATAAAACCATAGGAAAAGCAAATGGGTCCTAATATTTGGCATATTACTCTTAAACATAGCTGCAAACACACCAACAGCAGAAGACAACTTATAGGGCTGGCACTTCCTGAAAATTAGACACTTATATCATGAAAAGATTTCAATGATGAGTGAAAAGAGAACTCATAGATTGGGAATGAATTTCCATCAATGACATCATTGATATGAGCCTAAAAACATCAGGACCACCAAAACAAAAAGACAAATAATACAATTTAAAATTGGGAAGAGACTATGAACAGACACTTCATCACAAAAGATATACAGATGGCCAACAAGTATATGAAGAGGTCTTCATGAACATTGGCCATTAAAGATATGCAAATCCAAACAACAGTGAGATGTCATCTCATCTGAGCACTAATAGCAAAATTCAAAATGACAGGAATAACTGATGCCGGCAAGTGTGCAAAGGGATAGGAATCCTCATACAGTGCTGCTGGGACTATACAAAGGTTCAACCAGTGTGGAAAGTGGTATGGTGCTCATGCACAATGTCGGGAATAGAAATGTCATCTGACTCACCAATGTCTCAACCTGGTATGTGTCCTGAAGAAACAAAAGCCTGTCTACAACCATACCATCCTGAATGAGCCCCCTCTCATATGATCTCAGAAGCTAACCAGGGTCAGGCCTGGCTAGTCCTTGAATGAGAGAAATGAGTTACACTAAAAAGAGATATTTGCATACCTGTGTTCATTCCAGCACTACTCAAAATAGCAAAAAAGTAGAAATTGCCAAAATGTCCACCAGTGGAAGAATGGATAAACCAAATATGGTACATTTTGCAATGGATTCTTAGAATAATGATGAACCTGGGATCCACCTCATAATATGGATGGACCTGAGGATACTCTGTTGAGTGGAACAAATCAATCATAAAAGGTTAAATTTTTAAAATAATTTTATTGGGGGCTCTTACAGCTATTATAACATTCAATATATCATCTGTATCAAGCTTATTTGCACACATGTTGCTACATTTATTTCCAAATATTTTCCACTTGTGCCCTTGGTTTAAGCTCCTCCTTCCCCCTCCCCCCTTTTTTTAATGAATCATTTTTTGGGGTACTCATACACCTCCCCTCATGAGCCATACATACATCAATTGTATGCAGGCCTCATTTGCACACTTTTTGCCATCATCACTCTCAAAGCTTCCTCCCTCCACCTAGGCCCCCAGTTCCAGCTCCCCTTATTTCCCTTTCCCCTTTCCCCCCAGTAACCTTTAATAATTTACAAATTGCTATTGCTTTTTCATGTCATACATTGTCCAATGTGTCTCTTCACTCACTTCCCTGTTGGCCTTGTCCCAGAGAGGAGGTTATATGTAGACCCCTGAAATTGGTTCCCTCTTTCTACTCCACTATCCTTACACCTTCCCAGTATCACCACTCCCATCACTAGTCCTGAGGGAACATCTATCCTAAATTCCCCATGTTCCAACTCCAGTGTAAATCCCCTGTTCTAGCTGGACTTGTCTGGGAGAACCGGAAGCATCATAGTGGGTGGGAGGAAGCATTTGAGAACTAGAGGAAAGATGCATATTTCATTGTTACTACGCTGTACTTTAACTGGCTCATCTCCTCCCTGTAACCCCTCTGTAAAAGGATGTCACTTCACCTATTGATTGGCTTTGGGTCACCAATCTGTACTCCCCCTTATTTATAATGATATAATTTTAGTTCCTTGATGCCTGACACTGGATTCCTTCACCACTTCATGGTCACACAGGCTGGTGTGCTTCTTCCATGTGGGCTTTGTTGCTTCTGAGATGAATGGCCGCTTGTTTACTCAAACCTTTAAGACTCTAGACACTATATCTTTTCATAGCCAGGCACCATTAGCTTTCTTCACCATATTTACTTATGCACACAGTTGTCATCAGAGATCATATCAGGAAAAATATTATATGAGAAAATTACTCTAAAAAGTCAAGGAAAGATTTTCACATTACAAAAGAAAGATTAATTGATGGTTCTAAGTCATGAAAGAGGAAGGAATTGTCAATTACTGGCCAGAGAGCACATACATGTTAAATTGAGTGACCCATCAAGAAAGCAATAGAGTATAAGAGGGAGGTCAGAAATCATTACAGAGTTAGAGAAAGACATTGGTAGAAGTATAAGAATGAAAGGCAACAGAGACAAATACAGTCATGTGCACAATCCCAAAATCATAGCGGTCTGTGAGCTGATACACAGATATAGATGTAGGCTGAAAAAATTATATCTGATAGAGGATATTTATACACATTTATTTACATTTGTTGCAAATATATTAACACATGTGATAGAGTATACTGGGGAAATGTTATGAAAACTTATTAGAAGCAAATACTTTGAGGAATGACTCTCTGGACCTGGGAACTCAGAACCATATTCTTGGGCAACACCAAACTCAAGTGGCCTAACCTAGTCCTTTAAGACGATATTCACAGCTTCCTTTGGTGAGTAGCACCAGGAATTTTATAACCATATAAAATGCAACCATTGGTCCTTTCCTGTCCAGAGGAAAGAATAATGAGGAAAATCAAAGACACCTGGAAACAATTAGTCCTGTGGACTAATGAATCAGGTGATCGATCATCTCTCCAAAACCTGGAGACCAGAAGAACTAGATGGTATGTGGTTACCATGACCTAATGCTCTGAAGCAGATCTAATTAGAAGGTTCTCTATAGAGAGAAAAATGAACAAAACAGAAACATCATAAAATATCAGGCTTACTGGTCTGATAGAACTGGTAGAACTCCTAAGACTTCAATCACTCTTTAGGTCTGGGAGTGACTTTTCAGTCAAATAGTGGATAGGTCTTTAAGGAGAACAGTCACACCCGGAAGCATAGGCACCTTAGAATCATCAACCATTTGAAATCAAAGAAGAGAATTTACAAAGGACAAAGTTCAGAAGGGTTAGGAAAAAAACAAAAACTCACTGAGAAATAGAAAAAGGAAGCACAGGAGGAAGTGGGAGAATGCTACATCACGGAGATTTCAATCAATGCCATGAAAGAAGCTGTGTATGAATCATTGAATGCAAAAACTGAGCTGCTCTGGAAATTGATCTTTATCCATTTCACAATAAGTAGTAAAACTAATAATTGTGCTGTAATTAAGATTGGTAAACTCTAACTCAGTAGCACACATTATAAATTAAAATGCCCTCCAATGTGCTGAATCCTTTTTTGCTGGGGGCTTAGATAATCAATTTGAGACCTTTTTATTTTCTGAGTATCTTACATTATCAATTAACCAAAAGTGGTACTTAAGCTACACATAACACGTTTCTGCTACTTGCAGTATCATTTTCATTCAAATATATATTTTTCATTCAAACACATATACGTATACTTCTTTTCTTCTGAGTTCATCTTTGACTCATGGGCTGCTTTGTAGTCTATAGTTTAACTTCCAAGTAATTGATGACATTCCTGCCTGTACTAGTCAAGCTTTATTGTGACAACCTGGTCGGTTAACACATGTGGGATTAATTGAAGAACAGTTTAATTGAAGGGCAGAGAAATAAAACGATATGTGAATCCCACCTGTCTTGTCTCTTGTTCTCAAATGGTTGGACCAGTGTGCGGCTGCTAGAACTAGTTCTCTGCCTTCGTTGGAGGAGAAGTCGCTTGGACCTGCCCGAATGCAGCTCTGAGTGCTGTAGCAGCCGTGTGGAGACCACTGCCAGCACTGAGATGCTTACACGCTTGCTGATTCATCTTTCCTTCTGCAGGCGGCATCGTTGTGAGTGTTTTGTGAGATTGAGGAGGGTTTTGTAGATCGGTGTATGGGCGAATTAGACTCATGGGCTGTGACAGGACTGGGTTGGGATGCTTTCTTAATGTACACTTAACCTTTATATAAAATTCTCTCATAAAATATGAGTGTCCAAGTACTTCCTCAGTGCAAGAACATTTTGGTCTATTAAATTGGCATTCCATGTTGTACACCTCCTTTATTCGGTCACTGGAAACAAATGTGTGCATAAGCAAATGTGGTGAAAAAAGATGATGGTGCCCAGCCATCAAAAGATGTGGTGTCTGGGGTCTTAAAGGCTTGAAAGTAAAAAAAGTGGCCCTCTAGTAAAGAAGCAACAAAGCCTTCATGGACAAAGCACACCAGCTTGAGTGACCATGAGGTGACAAAAGGATCCAGTAGCAAGCATCAAAGACCTAAAAATTATATCATTATAAATGAGGAGGAGTTCAGATTGGGGACCCAAAGCCCATCCATAAGTGAAGCGACATCCTTTTACAGAGGGGTTGCAATGATGAGATGAGCCAGTCTGGGTACAGTATAGTAGTAATGAAGTGTACAACTTTCTTCTGGTTCTCAAATGCTTCCTCCCACTGATTACCACGATCCCAATTCTACCAGACAGATTTAGCTAGACCAGTGGAAGTACGCTGGAGTCGGAAACATGGGGAATTTAGGCTACATGATCCTTTGAGACTAGTGGGGGGAGTGGTGTAGTGGGAGGGTGGAGGGATGGTGGAGTAGAAAGGGGAAACTAATTTCAGGGATCTATATGTGACCCCTTTTCTGGAGTGCGAACAATAGGGGGTGGTGGTGAAGTGACATATTGGACAGTGTAAAATATGGAGAGGTACTAACAATATGTAAATTATAAGGGGTTCATGGGGGAAGGGGAAGGGGGAGGGGAAATATGGGGACCTTGAATTTAAAAAAAAACTAGAGGAACGGGGAAGGAGTGGCTTATGCCGGGGACTCAAGTAGAAAATGTTTGGAAATGGGTGTGGCAGCATGTGTACAAGTGTGCTTAATATGAATGATGTATTGAATGTTATAAGAGCTGTAAGAGCCCCAATAAAATCTATATTTAAAAAAGAAAAAAATGAGCGTTGTACACTGTCCAATGTGTCCCTTCACTCATTTCCCTATTGTCTGTACCCCAGAGAGGAAGTTATATGTAGATCCCTGAAATTGGTTCCCCCTTTATATTCCACCATCCCTCCACCGTCCTGATATCACCACTCCTACCACTGGTCCTGAAGGGATCATCTATCCTCATCCCCAGTTTCCAACTCCAGTGTACATCCCCTGGCCTAGCTGGATTTGTCAGGTAGAATTGGGATCATGATAGTGGGTGGGAGGAAGCATATGAGAACTAGAGGAAAGTTGCATATTTCATTGTTACTACACTCTACCTTGATTGGCTCCTCTCCTCTCTGCAATCCCTCTCTAAGGGGATGTCACTTCACCTATTGATGGACTTTGTTCCCCTATCTGTACTCCTCCTCATTTGTAAGATATAATTTTAGTTCTTTGATGCCTGATACTGGATCCTTGGACATCTCATGGTCATACAGGCTGGTGTGCTTCTTCCATATGGGCTTTGTTGCTTCTGAGCTGGGTGGCCTCTTGTTTACTTTCAAGTCTTTAAGACCCCAGACACCATATCTTTGATAGCCGGGCACAATATGAAAAAGTAATAGCAATTTCTAAATTATTAAGGTTTCATTGAGAAGGGGGTATGGGGAGGAAGGGTAAACCTGGGGAGCTGGTATTGGGGGTCTAAGTGGAGGGGAGGGTATTTTGAGAGTGATGATGACAGCAAGTGTGCAAATGTGGCCTGCATACAATTGATGTATGTATTGATTGTGATGGGAGTTGTATGAGCCACTAATAAAATAATAAGAAAAGTAGGGGGAAAGAGGAGCTTATACCAAGGAGTTAAGTAGAAAATATTTGGAAATGAAAATAGGGGGAAATGAAGATGGCAACATGTGTACAAATATGCTTGATACAAATGATGTATGGAATGTTATAAGAATTGTAAGAGGCCCCAATGAAATTATTGAAAAAAATATCAGTGTCCATGAATTTTGTTTCTCTAGTCTACCCTGACTAACACACTTCCTTAACTCCAAAATATACTTTGTATACTTTCAATCATTTATAGTATGCTTTATGACCTAGAATAAGATCTATAGGCTATCTCTTTGTATGTGT
>PVJH01034190.1:0-20933 GCA_004026705.1 Nesogale talazaci | reverse complement strand
TCTTGATATCAATTTCTGTGTCTCTATGTAAAAGCTTCACTGGGTTTCCTTCTCCAGAAAACCCAGCCTAACACACAGGGTGAAGAAATGAGAGGCAGAAAGTAGAATGATTTAAGGAATTCAAGGATTTTTGTCACTAGCAGAAGTTAGGCAGAGGCAAGAAAGGACCTTCCCTAAAGCATTTAGAGCAGCAGTTCTCAGCCTGTGGGTCAAGACTCGTTGAGGTTGAACAGCCCTTTCACAGGGGTCGCCCAACTCATAACAGTAGCAAAGTTACAGTGATAAAATAGCAGTGAAAACAATTTTAAAGTTAGGGGGGTCCCCACCACATGAGGCACTGTATGGAAGGGTCACGGCATCAGGAAGATTGAAGATCACTGCTTTAGAGGGAGCATACCTTGATGTTGGATTTCTGGCCCCCAGAATGGCAGGAGGATAAGTTTCTGTCATTTGGACCGACCACCTGGTTTGGTCATCTGTTGCAGCAGTGCTGGGGAAATGCATACAATCCCTTACAGATATTTTTCTTCAATGAACCTGGCCTCCTCAGATACCTGTGTCAGACTCTGCATCTTAGAGCCCAACCTAAAGCCCTACCACCTTCCAAGATAATCGATGATTTTCTTATGGTTGACTAGAAGCTGAGCTCCCCAAAGGCAGGAACAATGCCTCATGTGGGTCCGTACCTCCTGGTACAGACCTGGCACAGCTGGTGCTCAGGGTTGAATTCCAGCTAGGCTCTGAGTGGTTGTAAGAAGCCCTCCATGGGCATCCTCCGCCGACCCTGCCACTCAGCCTTGCAGTCTCTGCCCACTCCAGTCCTCTTAACCACTCCCTGCCCTGTTCTTCCACAGCCTCCCAATCGGCCAAGGCACGTGGTTTAGGGTTAGAGTGAGGTGGGTGAGGGAGAGCAGGACGAGAAGGAAGCCAATAGTTCAATATTTGGAATCCTGAGTCTTGAAACAGGTTTGAGAGACACAGACTGGCAGAGCTGGGGAGAAGAAAGATGGCCGGATGGCCATCATCAAGCCAACTCTGGGGATGTATGTGGTCCTGTGTCATTCTCACAGGCACCACCAGCAAACACTGACTGCTTGTGACCGTCCCCCTTGACCAAGGACCTCCTCAACCCTCCTCAGTCCTGTGCTTCACTAAACAGCATGTCAGCAAGGGATGGCGTCTCCACCGCGGGAGAGATGAAATGAGAGACAAGAGCTGGTTTTCAAGGACTGCTTTTCAGAAGTCAGTTTCCAGGCCTTTCTTCCTTCTGTGTCTTGTCTAGATGCTCCGCTGAAGCACTCTGGCAGTGTTTCAAATACCAGCACGCTACTTTCCAGCACCCTGGCAACACAAAAGCCACCGCAGCACAGTAAACTTACAGATGGGCAGAGCTGGCAGAGGACCCCAAAGTAACGGCTGTGCTAGTCTTGCAGAACGGCTTGGGGGTGTGCAGGGGCTCAGAGCGCTCGTGGGGGGAGAGCTGAGCTAGGGGGGCCCTGATGGTGAGGTCTAAGAGCTCACCTCCAGAACCAGGCCGCCAGAAACCCTTTGCAGAAAGCACCCACGGTCCCAGATGCTGCTCCTCCCTCGCCCCTCCCTCTTTCTTTCCCTGCACTTGTGCTTCCTAACCGCTCTGGGAAGCACGGTGTTCCCACTTCCTCATTCATTCCCACCCACTCACGGCCCAGGCCCACGTCACCGGAGGAACGTCTTGCCTCAAAGGCTTATTAACGTTCTAAGCAGCTTCCAGCTCACGGAGGTTCTGAGTCAGTGCCATTCCGGGCCTGCTTGGGGAGCGGCTGACTCAGGAGCCTGTTGGGCCTCAGCGGGAGCCGTCTCCTGCGGTGCCAAGCAGTTAGAACAACAGGGTTGACCCTGACCTGGAGAGAAAGGCGCTCCCCTGGGCCAGGCCCAGCGGTTCTCAACATGGGGGTCAAACGACCCTTTCCCAGGGCCCCCGATTTATGACAATAGCAAAATGACAGTGATGAAGTAGCCACGAAAATGAATTTTATGGCTGGGGGTGGGGGGGTCACCACACATGAGGAACTGTATGGAAGGGGCGTGGCATTAGGAAGGGGGAGAACCAGTGCTCTAGGCGAAAGCTGCCAGGGCTTGGCTCTGCCTCAGCCCTCCAGCCATCCTGTCACCTGCAGCTATTGCTTCTGTGTGAGAGCTTGCCGATGCCCGCAGCTAACCAAGCTCCTGGCTGCCAGCCAAAAGTTTGGAGGTTTGAGTCCACTCAGAGGGGAGTCCGAAGAAAGACCTGGCGATCTGCTGTGTGACTCCACACCACCTGTTTTGTTGCTGTATGGGTTTCACTGCCCGGCGCCATTCTCCTCGTTTCCCTCTGGGACACCCATCACACCGAGGTTGAGATCTTGACAGACTGCCACCTCTTTCTCTCCAGGAGCGGCTGGTGGGCTCAAACTGCCCATCTTTTCAGTAGCAGCCGAGAGCTCTAACCGCTGTGCCATGGAGACGCCTTCGTATGTAGGAGTTACGCTCTACACATACTCAGTCATCGAGTCAATTCTCACTCACCGTGGATTCTGTGAAGTCCCAAGCAGAAGCTAGACTGAAGCTAACCCTCTAACAGAAATGGCCAAAAGGGGGGTCCGATTATAAGGATCTACATATACCCTCCTCCCTAGGCTATGGACAACAGGGACGTGGGTGAAGGGAGACATCGGACAATGTACTCTATGACAAAATAACAATTGATAAATTATCAAGGATTCATGAGGGGGGGGGGGACCAGGGAATGAGGGGGGAAATAAAGAGCTGATACAAGAGCTTAAGTAGAAAGCAAATATTTTGAGAATGATGAGGGCAACAAATGTACAAATGTACTTGATATACAATGGATGGATGGATGGGTTACGGTAAGCATTAGAGTTGTGTGAGCCCCCATTAAAATGATTAAAAAGAAAGAAAGAACACAGAAATGGCCGGAAAAGAGAACCAACAAGAAACCAAGTCCTGATGACATCCCATGTCCCGAATTCAGCCCTTCCTAAATCTGGACCCCAATGATCTAATGCTTATCTACTTCACGTAAGTCTGTGTGGATTGAGGTGACTGTCACTGTTGAAAGACTCTTTATTAATAGAAGGTTTTGCTACCATCTTTAACCAATGCTACAACACACATTTTGACAACGCTGATGTTGAAGGGGTGTGTGTCTTACAGTCTACGGAGCCACTGCCCTCTGCAGATGTGAGCTCTGGAGTCTAGCTCTCTGCACTTGTCTTCCCTTCCACTGAATCAGTAGCCATGTGGTACTGCGTTTCCAGAATTTAAGTGCAATTTTATTTATTTATTTTTGGGGGGCAGGGGGCATCAGTGCCCTCTGGTGGTGGGAGTAGGAGGCCCAGCCTTGCTGCTGGATTTGAACCTGATTTGAACCTCCATCCCAGTGGGCCGCAGTCCCGCGCACAACCACTACGCCACCGGGGCTCAGCCCTTAAGTGCAATTTAAAATCTCTTCAAAAAGAGCATGTTGGGGCTGAGCCCCGGTGGCGTAGTGGTTGTGCGCGGGACTGCGGCCCACTGGGACGGAGGTTCAATTCCAGCAGCGGGGCTGGGCTTCCTACTCCCACCGCCGGAGAGCAGTGATGCAAAAAAAAAAAAAAAAAGATCATGTTGTGACCCAGCATTCGTATTTTAAGGTGCCGCTGGTGCCGAGAACAAGGCAAGGATCTCAAACAGAAAGAAAGGGATTTGATTTTAAGGGCACAGATTTTCTCAGGGGTGGCATGGCCGCTCTTTTCTTGCAATGCGGCTCAAGTGTTCTGTAGACCCTGAACGAGGAAGCCGGTCCATGAGTTGGAGAAGCTGCATGACATCGTGTTCCTGAGACACAGCTCGGGAGTTTGGCTCGCGTACAACCAAGCCATGCAACTGAAGGCAGATGGAAAGGTGGAACCTTCTGGAGGAGAGGAGAGGAATTTTAAAGGAGTGAGAGTCGCTGTACCTGGTTTCACCCAGGAAGAAAGGCCTGGAGATCTGTGTTAGTCCGGGTAAACGAAGGGAAAAAATCCATGGAAACTCTTATGTGTATAAGAAAGAGCTTTATATACAAGAACAACTGGACATCAAGAACACATCCCAGCCCAGTCCAGTTCAAAGCCATAAGTCTGAGACTAGCCTATAGGTCCAACAGCAATCTACAAAGTCCCCTTCAGACTCACGAAACACATGCCATTATGCCAAATGCAGAATGACCACAAGCCAGTGAGTAGAAATTCTTTGGGTCCAGTGGTGCTGTAAGCATCTCAGGGCTGGCAGGGGTCTCCACGTGGCTTCTCTAGGTCAAGGTTTCTTTCTGTATCAGGGTAGGTCTATGTGGCTTCTCCTCAGGGATGTCTCGCAGGAAGCCGGCCTGCTCAGTCGAGTCTCTCAGGCAGGGAGTGTTCTCAGTAGAAAGTGTCCAAGGAAGTGAACCAAGAGAGACAGTGTCTCCCACCTTCCAGAATTCCCAGGAGAAGACCACGCCCACCCAGAGGCCTCATTGGCTATCTCCAGATTGAGAGACTAGACTCCACCCCTCCACTCTTAATCCTCAAATTGACACCAGATTAGGTGTGACTGCCACAAGATCTATTTCTGAAAGAGCCTCAATTGAAACCTGATGGAACTTTCAGACTTTCTGGAGGCCGGATAAACCCCGTGAAATGATTGCCCTTTAAACCTTAAACCAAAAATACCCTGTGACTTTTTTTTTTTTATTCCAACAATGTTTTAGTATTAGCTAGTAAAGAATGTGTGCTTCGAGGGCAGTGGTTTTACACCAGTGAGGGAAAGACAACTGGAAAGGGAGGAGGGGAAGGGCTGCCCAGAGTAACAAAATGTCATCAGTGTCACTGTCTTGTAATTTAGAAATCGTTGGGTGGACGTATGGTCTGCTGTGTGTAGGCTCAAAAGAAAGTCAATGACAGGGAAAAGCCATACTACTCCCTATGGAGTACAATTCTATTCTGATACACACGGAGTCTCCAGGAGTCAGAATCAACTTGAATGCCATTAGCCTTTACGTATGACCCATGTTTTTTTCCATTTTATAATCTTGTAACATGGCAATGTGTTATTATTATTCTTATTTCCATTTTTGTCAAAAGGCTGCTAAGGTCACTTGCCCAAGGTCACGAGCTGAGTCTGAAGGCTGAACTAACATCACATTTTCCCCATCCTGGCGGGGCCAAGTTCTCGGGCACTGAACCAGCTCGAACTGCTTCAGCCCCAGCCGGTGAAGTGAAAAGGGAGAGACATGAATTTGTCAGCTGCAGGTGAATCAGAACGATAACCATAATGGAAAACAGGATGGGCCATTGCCCAAGTGGAAACTTAATCCCTTTTATAAGAAAAAGGGGGAGGGGGCAATGTGCGTACTGCATAGCAACCAAATCTCCTGACCAATAAAGTTGCAGACAACGGTGTCTGGCTCCATGATGACTTTGAGTTCCAAGATGAGTTCAAATGTGTGTTGCTCTCCACAGTGCTGGCAGTGATCCAATCTCCTCACTGGGCTCTGGAAAGGGCCAACTCCCGCCTCTTCCTGGGGTCACATTCCAAGGTTTTAAGTCCCAACGTCTTCCATTCCAGCTTCGTTCTGGTACACTCCCGGTGTACGAAATCAGGTCTGTTCTGATTTCACTGACCGGATGATCGGACCCGTTTGAAACCCTCTCAGCTTCCCACTGTGACGGGGAGAACTGGAGATGGAGCCTGCTGGATGGAGGAGTGGTTCGTGAGGATCCCTGGCCTTGAGTGAGGTTCACTTTCACACTGGCCGTTTGTGGTCACTGGCTCAGCTTTTTCTAAGGCAGAGTCTCCGACCTCCCACAAATCTTTGTGTCCACAGTTTGAGTAGTCCCAGTAAGTGGTGCCTTGAGGTGCAGCTCTTTCGTCCCCTAACTATTTTTAACCATTTTTGAATCAAACTAGATTTCAGTGGTGATTGTACAGTCATTTCTTCATACACAGAGCAATAATTGCATTCCCGCTGCAGCTGCCTTTGTCCGACAAGTAATTGGCACCATTTACCAAGAGGGCACGTGGACAAGGGTTTAATGCACAGACTGGAGCCAGACTGCTTGGATTCAAAGCCCAGGTTTCCCAAGTCCCAGCTGTGTAACCCTGGGAAAATCACTTAAAGTCTGTGAACCAAAGTTGGGTCATCTATAAAAATATAGGATAACAATAGTATTTACCGGAGGTGGGGGAGGAGGAGCTGATACCAAGGACTCCATAGAAAGAAAATGTTGGGCTGAGCCCCAGTGGTGTAAGTGGTTAAGTGTGGGACTGTGGCCCACAGGCTTGACGGTTCAAATCCAGCTCTCTCGAGGAGCAAGGCTGGGTAGCTCCCATGACCACCAGAGGGCAGTGATGCCCCCCCAAAAGAAAGTAAATGTTGGCTGAGCCCCGATGGCGTAGTGGTTGTGCGCGGGACTGCGGCCCACGGGGTTGGAGGTTCAAATCCAGCAGCAAGGCTGGGCCTCCTACTCCCACCACCAGAGGGCAGTGATGCCTCAAAAACCAAAAATAAAGAAAAAAGAAAGTAAATGTTTAGAAAGTACCGATGGCAACATATATACAAACATGCCTGATACCATTGATGTATGGATTGCTGTAAGAGCCCCCCCCCCTAATAAAATGATCTTTTACTCAAATAATAATGGAGTCCCTGGGTGATGCAACACTTGGGACACTTAATGATCTCAGCTCCTTACTGGAAGTTGAGAGGTTCAAGTCTACCCAGAAGCACCGCAGAAGAAAGGCCTGCCACTCTGCTTTTTAAAAATTGGCCATTGCAAACCCTCACTAGCACAGCTCTGCTCTGGCCCATAGAGTGTGGCCGTGCGTCAGAATTGACTGGGCAGCAGCTGTTTTCCCCTTCAAAATTTGCAAGGCTTCAATGCGATAGATGTCAAGCCCCAGAGGACGGCACAATAATTCACTTAACAAGTTTGCTGATTGCTCGCACTGTGCCAGGTGCTGAGGTGCGCCTGACCCAAGTCCTGGTGTCTTCAATGGCCTCATCTGCATACAACAGTGGACGATGAATAAGGACGGCTGAAGGAACAATCAGTATCTTTGAATAACAATGTTCGTGATTAAATATATCATTTCTTTGACTGCCAGAAGAGTGAACAGCTCTGTGTTGGCACCGGGACAGCCAGGGTTCTCCTTGGACGCGAGGATGGCAAGCTTTGCTGCATGCACTCGGAGCGTGCCATGAGGAGGGGCCAGTCCCTGAAGAAGGACAGCAGTGGGATCCTAGATAAGAGAAATGATGAGGATGACTTGGGACATGAGATGAAGTCTCCCCATCCCGGATTTTAAGGAGTCGTCTGTCTGTTCCTTTTCCAACACAGTTGGGCTCCATCTCCTGACAGTCTGTGGGATTCTGAGAACCCTCGACCAGCAACCTAATTCATAGGCACCAATCCTCATTCAGACTTCCTTACTCATCATCCTGTTATCCCTGTGTTGTCCATGCGGTTGCTATGAGACAGAACAAACGCTGGCAACTAAAAAGACCAGTACATCAGGTACGACTGTTCTTCCAAATCAATTTGGAGGATGTCTGGGAGAATTGAGTAAGTTAATATGTATCAAATAATTTACCACCTCTCCTACATCCCAGTAATTCCTCATTACCTGTGACCGTGAGGTTGCCAACCTGGCCAATAGAAACACGTGGGACTCATCAGGTTGCAGTGTGATTGGAAGGCAAAGAGATAAATGACCCACCCCCTCTGTCCTGCTGTCTAGTGGGTGGAGCGTGCTGGAGCTTGCACGGGGCTACTGTGGCTTGTTCTCTGCCTCATCCTCTGTGCTAAACGACCCGTGGGCCAGGTCAACCTGTGAATCATGTCGTTAGAGCTCGAGGCTCCTTGGAGATCTGCTGGTGAGCTTGAGGCTGGTGGATCATGTCGACTTGCAGGGCTGGCATTCGGTACCCCATCTGGGCCTGCTTCGCTAAGTTCATGAGCTACTGGCTGTTGGAGGCCTACCCTGCTGCTTGCTGCCTGTGGGCAGACTCTGCTCGCCTTGTTCTAGGGAGGACTCTGCAGTCTGCCTCCTTGACCTTAGACCCAGGAGCCCATGTGAATTGAAAGACTTCCCATGTATTAACTGTTCAGTGAAAGTGAGCTGAACTGAACTCTCTGTACTGCTGTGTAGACTAATTAGCTCATATGTCCCTTGAACATATATATATGTTCATGAATATATGTATTCATACCTGTCCTAGTTTTGTTTCTCTAAAGACTCCTGCCTAACTCACTTCCTTACCAGCGCTTTTCTGCTTTTAAGAAGAAACTTTTACATATATTTTGTCCAATGTATTGACCTGTCATCAACGGACATATTGGTATGAATCTCTTAGTTCACCAAGACCAGACACATAATCTTTTATTAAATCATTTATTATCTCCCTACTTCCCCCCGCTCCAAGTATATGGAAGCTCTTCAAGGCGGGCAGGGGGCTTGGTTCTCTGTTCTCTGCTGAAGCCCCAGTGCCTAAACCAGGGCCTGGCACAAAACAGATGCTCAATAAACACTTGTGGAGGCCAAGGCCCGGTGGTGTAGTGGTTGAGTACAGGACTGCAGCCCACTGGGCTGGCTGGTGGTTCAAATCCGGCAGCAGTTATCCAGGAGCAAGGCTGGGCCTCCCATTGCCACCAGAGGGCAGTGATGCCCCAAAACAAACAAAACAAAAAAAAAAACACTTGTGGAATGGGCAAAGAAAGAAACAGTAAGATTGCTTGGCCCTGCCACCAGCTCCTGTGTGACCTTAGCTAGATTACGTAACCCTCCTGCATCTACAGTGCATCACAGGAAGGCTATTACACTTCTATGATGTATGATGTAATAATACACATTACTAAGTATTAATATGCAGAGTAAAGGGCTCAGGGCAGGGCCCAGCCACATGGCAGGTGACATTTGCCAGCATAAGAATGAAAGAAAGGAGAGGAATGTGACAGTAGCTTTGATCCCAGAGAAGTTCTTGTTTCATTTTTTTACCCTAAAGCACACTTGGTCACAAAATGTTTTCTATATTTCAGAGAGTGAGAAATGCGATACCCCTTCATTCACTCACTGGATACAATCTCATCAGTGTTGACTATGTGTTTAGGCCTTGCGCTTACGCCAAGAACTGACCGTAGCTCCTGGGAATTCTGCCACACGGAGTATCTTACCCTCGTGAATTCTCCCCACCGCCAGGTCAGGCAGCTTACCGGGAAGACGCAGAAACTGCCCACTTGTCAACCTTCTAGAATATAGGAGCTTTCCGTAGATATGTGTGTGGCCCAGCTTGGGGTCCTTTATTTTTGCCAGCCTGAAAGATACCACTTGGAAGAAGCAAGATAGCATTATGGAGCAAAGTAACTCATGCTTGAGCTTTGGAAAAAGAGAGTCGTTCTGTACATGTGGAGGGCTCCCTGAATGTTTTTCTTCCTCTCCAGGGGTTCAGACAGAACTCTAGCTAAGAATTAAAGTTTGACTTGGGGTGCACATGGGTGTGTCTGTGTGTTTGCTCCAGACAGGTTGGTCTCTGGACAGAGTGTACCTGCAGCTCCCCAAGGTGACTGAGAGCTAAGGGAAGACTTTAAAAGTCACTTCTTGCCCTGGACCATACTTAGAGTCCTCATGCCCTCTCTTCCCCCCCAGACTGTTGTGCTGGGAGCCACGGAAAAATTCTCACCTATTCACATAGGCTGTCAACAACTATTGCTTGAGCATTTACAGGTGCGTTAACAACTCAGACTTGGAGACATGTGCTGCTGGATCCCAGGAAAGCGTTCCCAGAGGCAGGTGGAGGTCTGCTTCAGGGCAGATAGGAAAAGCTAGCCTTGAGGGGGACCAGCTCTGAGGGTAGGCGTCAGATTAGGAAGGGTGGGGACTCCCTTGAGAAGATTTTTTTTCTCAGACGTTTCCCCTGGGACTCTGTCTGAAAGACAAGTTTGCAGCGGGTTAAGCGAACAGAGCATACAAGCTGGAGTCCCCGTGGACCATCAACAGGCTGACTGGAGGCCACCAAGGATAGCGAAGCCAACAACAAAACGGCTGCCGAAACTGACCAGCATCCAAGCCTATCGGACTAAACACTGGAGATCACACACCAAGTGTTTAGCCAGACTGAAAACTGCTGACCACACCGATGACTACACCACCACCCCCCTAAAATTGTATAAATACCTGCCCCGAGCTCAGACGGGGGAGCTTCTGCCTGCTGCAAAGGAACAGAACTCTCCCTCCCTCCCTCCCTCTTGCTGGTAAGTCTTACCTGTTTGTTTATTTTTTTTTCTCTTAATTTTCTATTGCTAAGTGTGAACGCCCATTGGAGTAAATTGGTTAAAAGACTGCTTGGTTCATTAGTGTGTTTTGCTTATGAAATAACCTGGCCTGGCCACTGTGCCAACCTTAGAAACTGAGGGGTCGCTGCCCCCGGTGCATACGCTGACTGATTGCTAAGCTTTGTCTTTGGAACGGTCCCAAGGCGCTCAAGACATTCCGCTCCTGGTTGGTAACCCAAAGGTTAGCGGTTCGACCCCCCCCCACAGCTCCACAGGAGACAGATGCATGGGGCAGGCGGCCTCCGCAAAGATTTACAGTCTTGGGGACCCTCTGGGGCGGGTCTACCCTGTCCTGCCAGGTTGCTCAGAGGTTGCTTGGTGGCACGGGGGCGGGGGCTTAGTTGAGGGCTGCGTGGAGAGGATGTGCAGGAAGCAAAGAGGTCCAGTTCCACGAAGTCTCCATTAAACCCAGCTTCTCACCAAATTCCTTCCTCTGGCTTCAAAGTAACCAGAAACTTCTTTCCTTTCCTCTTTTGGGTGATTTCCGGCTCAAGCCCTTCCGGAGGCTCAGCTCCGCCCCCACGTGGCCTTTCGGAGAAACGCCGCTTTTCTGAGCCGGTGCGGGTCCTCGGTCAGCAAGATTTCCTCCAAGTTTCGTCTTTGCCACCAGATTGAGTCCAAACGGTTTGAGGTTCCTTGTCGCCACCTGACTCCCTGCCATCGAGAGGACGCTGACTCAGCCACCCAAGGGACACGGGTAGACCTGACCCTGAGGGCGTCCCAGGCTGTAAGGCTTCATGCTTTTGAACTCGCTCACCTCTGCGCCATCTGGGCGCCCGGGAGCTGACCATGGGTGGGGGGAAATAAGGACACCGCTGAGCGCAACGGAGGTCTGGCTGGCAGCAGTACCCAGAGAGAGAGAGAGAGGCTGAGTGACGGTGAAAGGGAAAGGCTTTTACTTGGTTGATCAGGCAAGGAGCAAACTGAGGCTAGAGTCCCCAAGGCCCCCTCTCCTAGAAAGAGGGCTTCCCGTTTTCTAACTGGACACCAGGAGGCCGGATGTGTAACAGATTTCCTGGGAGCAGCTCTAAATATGCATTGGGGTGAGGGCGTGGTTTTTGACAGGATAGGGCTTCTCCATCCCTCGCTTTTAAATGTCATCCAAGTCGGTCTGGTGACGTCTTTCCGGCAACTTTGAGTTCCTTGACCCAAGTGCTTTTGTCCCAGGGTGTGTTAGTCTGGGTAGACTAGAGAAACAAATTCATAAACACGCATATGGACATAAGGGAAAGGTTTGTATACAAGAGGAATGGAACATTGAGAAAGCATCCCAACCTAGTCCGGTCCAAAGTCCTAAGTCCGATATTAGCCCATATGTCCAATACCAATCTATAAAGTCTCCTTCAGTGCAGTAGAAGCATCCCGGCACTGGCAGGGGTCTTCCCAAGGCTCCTCATTTTCAGGACTTAGGGTCCATCAGCAGTATCCATTGGCAGTAGAAGCATCTCAGCGCTGGCAGGGGTCTCTCTGTGGCTTCTTTAGCCCCAGAGGTCTGGTTCCATCAGGGCAAGCCCATGTGGCTTCTCCTCCAGCTCCTCCAGGACTCAGGATCTATTAGCATGCTACCATCTTGTCTTGTCGGTAGACTCACTCTCAGAGACTGAGAGTCTCTCTTCTCCAATTGGGAAATACCACGAGACTTCCCAAAATTCTCAGGAGAAAGCCATGCCCACACAGAGGCCTCGTTGACTACTCATTGACTATCTCCAGATTGAAAGGCTATAGACTGCACCCCTAGACTCCGAATCATGAAATTGACACACGAATACATGACTGCCACATGGGGTGACCTGAAACTTGTCCCTGCTTTCTCCGAGCACGCTGGGCGGGGTCTGGCCATAACGCATGCTAGGATGGGATACTTTCCCCAGAGGAAAGGGACCAAAAGAGGCAGGTTATCAGAAAAGCAAGGACAGGGCAAAAGAGATGTCTTCCAACTCCCTGTGATGTCTTCTGCGCTAAGGGTAGGCTCCTTGGGCAGGGGGTAGAATTTACAGTGTTGCCGTCAGGACTCAGCTAGTAGGGGACTGGTCTCAGAAATAACACCTTCTGAAAGAACTCAGGCCAGGCACGTTCCCACCCACACCGCAGAACAAAGAGGGACCCCAGAATTGGGGGTGAGGACACACCCAGGCAGTGAGGGCTCAAAAGGAACTTGAGAGTGGACGGCACTCTCCCACCATGCCTCAGAGAACACTGAGCACCTGCAGAGGGCGGTGTTCGGCTACAACAGGTACGGTCTTGGCTTTTAACTGTTTGTGGTGATCTGGGTGGAAGTTTAGGAGCGAGCTGTGTTTAACAGTGGGCACGCAGTCCTGTTTCACGACATGGAACAATGCTGTTGTTGTTGTCAGGTGCTGTGGAGTCAGTGCCACCCCACCGTGACCTCACGCACAACAGCACAAAACACTGGTCCTGAGTCATCCTCACATGTGCTCCTATTCTTAAGCCCATTGCTGCAGCTCAATGACAATCCAGGTCCCCCAGGGCCTTCCTCTCGTTTATGCCTGTCTATTTTACCAAGCATGATGTCCTTCTCCAGGGGCTGGTCTCTCCTGACATGACGTCCAAAGTCTGTGAAAGGAAGTCTCACCGTCCTTGCCTCTAAGGAGCAATGGGTATGTTTCAAGAGCCCTTGGTGATGCCATGCCAAGAGCTCACTGGTGAACTGTAAGGTTGGCGGTTCGAACCCACACAGCAGCCACTCGGGAGAAAGACCTGATGACCGACTCCCTTCACAATTCGAATCCCCAGTTCATTTGCCTTCTACTCTGTGCTGACTCACAATGGCCCTGTTGAACCACCCCATGGCCTTTCCTAGATCGTAACCTCTATGGCCTGCCTCAGACCCATGGCTCCATCCTCCTTCTGCAGAGTTCAAATCTCCAACCTTTCTGTTAGCAGCCTTAACTACTGTGCTACCACAGCCCTCTTTCAAAAAAAAAAAAAAAAAAGGAACCAAAATCCCTTTGCAGTAAGTTGATTGCAACTCAAAGATTTCAGCCCAGCACCGTAAAGTGACCAGACGTCCTGCCTTTTAACAATTTAACCATGCCCAGCGGTGTTTTAAAATTAAAATAAATATATTACAATGCTATTTTTGCACTCTATGAACATTTTTGTTGCTCCATATAGACCAAATTTTCATCAAACTCCCCCTCCCCCTGGTCAATGGTGTCGCGCTTAAAATCTGGTCACTTTACCTGGGGGAGCCCTGTTCTATCCCACTGGGTCCCTGTAGATGATAATAGGTCTCATTTGCAGATGAGAAGGCAGAAACTCAGGACACTTCGTTCCTGACATCAGGTCCGCTGCCTGGCTGGACAGAGCCAGGTTTTAAAAGCACACCTGTCATTTCTCCTGATCACTGCCTCTTTCTCTGGCAAATATCTTGTAAAGTATTTGTTTTATTACCGCGATCACAAGGCATGTTTTAGTTGCCTCCAGCGAGCTGATGCCATTAGAAAAAGATAACCACTTAGCTTGCCTCTAATCAACATTATTGCTGCTCCTGTTTTTCTGCACTCTGGCTTTCGTGGCTTTCATCCACGTCTACTCAGGCGAGGAAAAGAGTAATCACCGGAGAATGAGTCGGCAGGGAGTTCGCCCTGGGAAGCACGCAGATCTAGAACTAGGATCGGAAGAGAAGCAGGTCTAACGTGTCCTACTCAGAGAATAGGCAGTTCCACCTAAGCGCTAACGTCCTACACGTGCACTCCCGCTTTATGAGTGGCCTCAGACTGCCGTGGGCTTCAGACATGGCTCCATCAGGTGCTTGAACGATGGGAACCCTCGCTCTCTCTTTTGCCACCATCTGGCCTCGTTCTCAGATCTCCTGCCGCCCAAGAACAAGATGGCCACACACAGCTCCAAGCCTATTGTTGGTCTGGGTACCAATGGATTCCTTCTGATGTACACTGAGCTCCATGGGGCCCCATTTTAAGATAAAGATCTGACTCAGTGTATCTGAGGTGGAATGAAAACCTGGATGAACCTGTTAGAAGTCCTACCCTCTAACCTGTAACTGCCGGGCGTCTGTAAAATTCCTGAGATTGGCTTAAAGCAGCAGTTCTCAACCTGTGGGTCATGACCCCCCCCCTTTTTTTGGATGAGGGGTGTCAAATGACCCTTTCACAGAGATCGTCCGATTCATAACAGTAGCAAGATGACACTGATGAAGTAGCAACAAAAATGATTTTATGGGGCTGAGCCCCGGTGGAGAAGTGGTTGTGCACAGGACTGCAGCCCACTGGGATGGAGATTCAATTCCAGCAGTGGCTCCAGAGGAGCAAAGGCTGGGCCTCCTACTCCCACTGCCTTGAAGACAGTGATGACCCCCCCAAAAAATCACTAAAAATTATTTTATGAACAAAGGGGATCAGAGTGGAGATCCACAGTCCATCTGTAGACAACTGGACATCCTCTCACAAAGGGTTACAAGGAATGGAAGGCAGGGTGCAAGATAGCACCAATGAAACACATGACAAGCTGAGCCCTGGTGGCACTGTGGTTGTGTGCGGGACTGTGGCCCACAGGGTTGATGGTTCAAATCCAGCAGCAGCTCTCCAGGAGCAAGACTTCCTAGTCCCACCAGAGCAGTGATGTGAAGAAAAAAAACACATAACATTCCTCTAGTTCGTTAATACCCCATCACCTCATTGCCTATCCTGTCAGTATCATGACCTCAGTTCTATCTTATAAATTTGACTGGACCAGAGCATGTACCCTGGTATAGATAAGAGCTCTCACACACAGAATCCAGGACAGATGAACCCCTCAGGAACAGAAATGAGAGTAGAGATACCAGGAGTTTAGGGGAAAGATCGGGGAAGGAGGGGCGTAAGGTGGAACCAATTGCAATGATATGTGCGTAAGCCCCTCCCTCCAGGGGCATGAACAACAGAAACATGGGTGGAGGGAGACAGCGCTTGGTGTAAGATCTGAAAACAATGCTGAGCCCTGGTGGCATAATGGTTGTTTGCCAGACTGCGGCCCACAGGGTTGACGGTTCAAATCCAGCAGCAGCTCTCCAGGAGCAAGGTTGGGCTTCCTTCTCCCACCAGGGCAGTGATGCGGGGGTGGCAGGGGGGAGATATGAAAGCAATAACAATGTATAACTTAGCAGGGGGTCAGGAGGATGAGAGAGGGATAAAGAGGAGTTGATGCCAAGGTCTCAAGTAGAAAGTAAATGTTTTGAAAATGATGATGGTAGCATTTGTACAAATGTGCTTAATACAGCTGATGTTTGGGTTGTTGTAAGAGCTGTAAGAGCCCCCAATAAGGAATGAGCCCCAAAAAAATCACTAAAAATGATTTTATGAACAAAGGGGATCAGAGTGGAGATCCACAGTCCATCTGTAGACAACTGGACATCCTCTCACAAAGGGTTACAAGGAATGGAAGGCAGGGTGCAAGATAGCACCAATGAAACACATGACAAGCTGAGCCCTGGTGGCACTGTGGTTGTGCGCGGGACTGCGGCCCACAGGGTTGGAGGTTCAAATCCAGCAGCAGCTCTCCAGGAGCAAGACTGGGCCTCCTACTGCCACCACCAGAGGGCAGTGATGCCCCCAAACCAAAAAACAGACCAGAGCCCCCAATAAAATGATTCATTGAAATACAAAATTAAAAAAAAAGATTTATGACGGGAAGTTGCGGCGAGGGAGGGAGAAAATGAAGAGCTGATGCCAAGTCCTCAAGCAGAAAGTAAACGGTTTGAGAATGATGAGGGCAACACATGTACAAATGTGCTTGACACAAGGGAGGGATGGTTTGTGATCAGAGTTGTATGAGCCCCCAATGAAATGATTTAAAAATAAATGCATAAAATAATTTTACGGTTGGGAGGTCCCCCCCCCCCCCACATGAGGAACTCTATGGAAGGGTCATGGCATTGGGAAGGTTGAGAACCACTGGCTTAAAGCAAGCATGGAAGGCTGGGAATAAATCACGTCCTCTCCTGGAGAAGGAGGTCCTGTCGCTTGGGATTTAAAAGACCTTTGGATCAATGGCAGGACCTGACCGTTGTGTCTGGGCATATCTATTTGGGGGACCGAAGGAAGTGACTCTTACCCCAGTGTGGAGGAAGAAGAGGTAATGATTGGGGTGGGGCACCAGGAAGGCACGTGGGGAGCCTGCCAATGTTCATTTCGTACCCTGAGCCGTGGGCTGCTCTGTGGGATTTGCCGTGCTCCAGTGTCCCAGGTTGGTTGATGTGCTTCTGTGTGCCGTTTTTAGGTACCATCCGCTCAGCTCTGACCCGGAGCAACCCTAGGCCCGACTGAACGAGACCCTGCACCACCCTCCCAGCTGTTCCTGTGCCCAAGTCCGTTGACATAGCCACTGGGTCAATCCAGCTCCAAGTCCTTCTCCAGGAACTGGACATGATGTCCATAAGTGCTGCTTTTCAGCGCCATTGCGCCGGTCCTGACTCCCAGCACCCTTGAGGACAACAGAAGCCAACGCTACCCGGTCTTGGCCATGCTCACAGCCACGGCCCTGTCTGAGCTCACTGTGGCAGCCACTCTGGCAATCCGTCTCATGGACGGTCTGCCTCTTTTTCACCCCACATTTTTTTTTTTTTTTTAGGCATCACTGCCCTGGTGGTGGGTAGGAGGCCCAGCCTTTGCTCCTGGGAGCCGGAATCGAACCTCCATCCCAGTGGGCCGCAGTCCCGCGCACAACCACTACGCCACCGGGGCTCAGCCCCCACATTTTCTTTACTAATGAAGATGGTCTTCTCCCCGGGACTCATCCTTCCTGCTAACACAGGCTAAAACACATGTTTCACGATGGGCGGGGATCACCTTGATGGCACCCTATAGCGACAGTACTGAGTATTCGAGATGAAACGACACCATCCTTGCTTTTAAGGAGCGCTCTGACTGTGCTTTCCCCGAGACAGAGCTGTTTCTTCTAGCAGGCCACGGTATGCTCACTGTCCGTTGCCAACACCATCACTCTGGTGTTGCCTGGTCTTCCCTGTTCACGGCCATCTTGTCACACATCTACAAGGAGACTGGAAGCACCACGGCCCGAACCGGCCATTCAAAGGGCAGTGTGTGCTTTTTCCATCACTGTTGCTGCTGCTGGATGCCAGGGCGTTGGTTCCAATTCAGAGTGGCCCTCGTGTCCGACAGAACGGAACCCTGCCTGGTCCTTTGCCATCCTCACAGCCTTTGGTCTCATGCTTGAGCCCATTGATGCAGCGACTGTGTCCACCCCTCTGATCAAAGGTCTTCCTCTTCTTCTCTGTCCCTGTACTGTCACCAAGCCCGGTGTCCTTCTTCAAGGACGGGTCTCTCTTGAGAGCATGCCCAAAATGCGTGAGCCGAAGTCTCATCATCCTGACCTGTAAGGGCCATTCTGGCTGTGCTTCTTCCAAGAGAGATGTTCTCATTCTTTTAGTAGTTCAAGGTCCTTTGGATCTTCTTCACCAGCACCCCATTCAAATACATCCATTTTCCTTCCTTCTTCAAGAGCCCAGGTTTTCAACCACTAGGCGGCAGCAAAGAACGGCTTATCAAGTGTAACTTTTCAGAAAGGGTGTCCACCGAGGACATTCCAGAGCCTGGATTCCTTTTCCTCCTCCCCAATGCCCGATGCTTCTCTCGCGCTGGTGGTGAAGTGGTTAAACCAGAAGGTTGGAAATCCAAGCGTTCCAAGGGAGGAGGGTGTGGCGGGCTGCTTCTGGGAAGATTACAGTCTGGGAAACCCTCTGGGGTGGTTCTCCTGTGGCCTGACGTTTTGCATGCCTCAGAATCATCTTGACACAGAAACTGGTCTCCTCGATGATCTTCTCAACAGGACCCCAGCTCTGAGATGCCATGCAGTTGATTTTCAACTCACAGTGACCCCACAGGGATTGAGGGTTTGGATTTTTAGACGTAATCTTTTTTTTTTTTTTTTTTTGGACATAATCCTTACCGAAGCAAATTGCTACGTTTTTGTCCTGTAGAGCAGCTGGGTGGTTTGAACTTCTGATTATGCAGTTAGCAGCCAAGCGCTGAGTGGTTACACCAGAATTCCTTATGGAGACTGAGCTGCACGAGCCAAATTCGGTTTAAGAGTATGTTTGGTTTCACAAGTACCCGACGTACCCATGGGCAGAAATGATTAAAGAGGTCAAAGGGGGTCAAAAAAAGGCCAAATAAAAACCCTATGGCATTTGAGTAAATGTTTATAGGAATAGAAAGCCTTGAGCTGAGCCCCGGTGGCCTGGTGGTTGTATGCAGATGTGGGACTGCGGCCCACAGGGTCGGCGGTTCCAATCCAGCAGCAGCTCTCCAGGAGCAAGGCTGGGCTTCCTACTCCCACCAGGGCAGTGATGCGAAGGGAAAAAAGGAGTAGAAAGCCTCATCTTCCTCCCACAAAGAGGCTGGTGGTTTCAGACCGCTGATGTTGCAGTTAACACCCCAACCCGTCACCCTCTCCACCCCCAGGGCTCCACAGTCTTGGGAACCCACTGGGCACTTCTATTCTGTCCCAAAGGGTTGTTGCAAATCTGAATCGACTACAGGTTTGTATGTGTTTTTCCAGTGTGGTGTCTGAATGGGTCACACTTGTTTCTTAAACCCTGCCTTGTGTGATGGGGGGCAAGATCTCTCAAGAGGGTGGTCAACTTCAGTTTATCCAGAACCGCCTTGATTTTGAATGTGGGGTGGTATCAACAGGTCTGTGCTTGGCTCCTAATAAAAAGCTTGGTAGGTTTGAGCTCACCCAGAGGCACCTTGGAAGAAAGACCTGGTGGTATCCTTTGGTAGGGGCCGGGGCGGGGGATACATATTGTCAGCCTCTCGTGCAGAGTTCTGTGCACACCTGGGGTCCCCAAGATTCAGAGTCAACTTGATGATAACTAGTACAGGGTTGGTTTTAGCAGCAAAAATCCTGCCTCCCCGTAAAATCATCGGACTTGCCCGATCACCCTGCTTCCTTCAGTTTCTCTCATATGTAAAATGGAGATAATGTGAGTACCTCTCTTCACATTCATACTCCCTGCCATCGAGTCAATGCTAACTCATGGAAATGCCCCCTGTAGGTCTCTAAGACTGTAACATTTTATGGGAATAGAAAGCCCAGTCTTTCTCCCACTACCTCTCTCACCAGGTTGTAAACCAAAACTAAAAAGTAAGAATTCAAAACAAAGCATGTTTATCTCTGCCATCGAGTCAATTCTGACTCATGTGGACCTGATGAACAGGGCAGAACTTTCTCCGTGGGTTCCCCCAGACTATATGTCTTTACAGGAGTCGAAAGCCTTCCTTTTCTCCTGTGGTCTGGCTGCTGGTTTCAAACTGCCAACCTTGTGGTTAGCAGACCATCAGGGAGCCCATTACCCCATCAGGCCTCCTAGGTTGAAGAAGGAAGGGAATTCGATGGTGAGGCGTGTGGTATGCCGACTGCAGTTGAACAGTGTTTGGAAGCGGGTTTGATTGTACATGCTTCAGTAAGTTCCAGGCCTGGGCTGGACCCTGTGAAGCCGTTTCAAGTCCAGCCTCAGCGTTTTTGTCCCCCTGCTTGTGCCTTGGTTTCAATAAAACAAACAAACAAAACCTCGTTGGCTGCTGATCATTGTGGGTTAAGAAATTGTTAGCAGTTTAGAAGCAGTGGGCTTGTTGTTTATTTATTTAATAATGAATGACATTTCTCAAGGATGTCATGATCTTTATGGAGCAGGGAGTGACGGAAAGTGTTTGTAAAAGTGTAGGGAAAACAGCCTCCAAGGTCACAGCCCCCACACTAGGCAGCTCTGCTTTCCTCCCACCTAGATACCAGTAGTCGTATTTCCCCAACTCCGTGTATCAAGGGAGCGTGCTGGATTATGCCATGGGCTGGCAGTTCAAACTCCCCAGCTGCTCTCTGGGAGGAAGAGAAAGGTTTTTGCTCTCATAAAGATTCACAGCCCTGCAAACCCACAGGGGCGGTTTTATTCTGACCGGTTTAACCTCAGGACCAATCTGATACACTTGATGGCAGTGAGTTTTCAGGTTTTTTTTTTTTTTTTTAACTTTCAATTCAATCGATGAACCACCAGGGAGAGCTTCACGACTCACAAGCGGAATCCTGTTTCCAAAACCTGGTCGTTACTTTTTACAAGTCTGAAACCAAACTTTCAGGCCTTATCTCCTGAACAAACACGTCCCTTGGGTTCCTTCCTCTGGGCTATTAGTCAGTCTGACCTCGACATTGGAATGCCCGTCTCATCCTTGCGTGTCAAACATAAACTCCTCTAAGACATTCCCCGCCAGACACATGTTGTCCCCGTTCCCATTTCTTTTTGACATTTATAGATTCTGTTCTAGTGGCCCCGTGGCCTGTTAGTCTTCTAACCACAAAGTCAGTGGTTCGAACCAACAAGTTGCTCTGCAGGACAAAGAGGAGGCTCTCTGTTCCCCAAAGACATTCCGTCTCAGTGAGCCGGAATGGATTCCATGGCAGTAAGATTGAGTTGGAGCTTTGCAAACCGGTTGCACCGCCCATGGCCCCTGATTGCTGTTGAGGGCTGCATTGTGGGCGCAGGCTATCCAGCTCCCATTTTTACAGGCAGACCTGGTTTTATTGTGTTTC
>PVJH01034189.1:0-20863 GCA_004026705.1 Nesogale talazaci | reverse complement strand
CTTTTGTAGTATGCATTTTTCCAATAGACCAGCAATGAGCAACTCACTCTGAATTAGTGCACTCTTGGAAGGTTCTCTCTGGTCAATGAATTTTTTTTTTAAATCAATTTCACTTGAACCTTGTTTTTGTAGATGGTTGACTTCAGAGAACAGCATGTTGCTGTGAAATTTTGTTTCCTCTTTGGGAAAAAGGCTGCAGAAACTGCCCTGATGTTGAACACAGCTTACAAGGGAAGTGCTATGGGTAAAATTCAAAGGTACATGTGGTTTTCTCATTTTTAAAAAGGTGAAATGTCAATTGATGACAAATCTCATTCTGGATGTCTGTCAACTTTTTGAATGGATGAAAATGTCAACAAAATTCGTGTACTTCTGCTCAAAGACCAATGACGGACCATTGAAGAAATGGGGAAATTATCTAGACTATCTTAGAACTTGGTTCAGTGAATTTTTATGGAAGATTTGGGAATGAGAAGAGTTACTGCAAAAGTTGTGCCTTGGGTTCTGACTAAGCAGCAAAAAGAGCATCGAGTGGAAACATGCCATGCTTTGAAAGAACAGCTCCAAAGCAACCCAGACTTTTTCCCCAAGATCATCATTGGTGATGAGACAAAATGGTATTCTCATGACCTGGAAAGGAAACATCAATCAAGTCAGTGGAAAACACTATAGTCACCTCGCCTCCTCTGCATCCCCCCCCCCCAATAAAAATTGCCAAGTGAAATAAAAGATCAAGACCATCCTAATTTGTTTTTTGATAATGAGGAGGATAGTGCATTTGTAGTTCATTTCACCACCTCAGACTGTTAATCAAGCTTTTTATTTAGAGATTCTGAAAAGATTTTGTAACTGTGTGACAAAAAAAGGCCTGATTTGTGGCAGATAGGGGACTGGTTTCACCACTACGACAATGCACCTTCTCATGTAGCCTTCTCAGTGTACCAGTATTTGACAAAAACAAACAAACAAACAAACAAACAAACAAACAAACAAACAACTCCAGCAAGCCTCTCTTGTGCCACATACCTTACTCATTGACCTAGCTCTGTGTGACTTCTTTTTGTTTCCAAGAATGAAAGGGGACATGAAATGACAGTGATTTGACGATGTAGAAACGGTGAAGAAAAAAAGACAAGGGAGGTGTTGTCAGCCATCCAAAGAGATTTGAGTTTGAAAAATGTTTCCGAGAATGGAATCTCAGATTTGACAGATGTATTAAGTATAATGGAGAGTATATTGAAGGTGATAAGGTTGTTTTGTAAAACATTTAAATATATAGCTTTGAAAACATGCCCCCCCCCCTTTTTGGGGGGTGATGGTGGTGGTGCATTCTTGTCTGTGTCATTAATGCATGAACAATTAGAAAGCCAAGGGTGAATAGAGCAAACGTGACTCCTGCAAAAGTGGATTTAGAAGATGCCAAAGGTTAAAGGCAATTTGGGTTCAGACATCTGGCTCTGGCTCTAGAGATGGCATTGAGAAGAACAGTTTTAGGGGATGCGGTGCATGTGATGCAGGTGAGACAGCACATGACCTGTTGATTTAAGCAGAGTCAGTTAGCGACAAGTGACCTTGGCTCTTGGAGCCTGCCATCATTAGGTTTAATGCCAGTTTGGTTGGGCCTGGAGTTTCAGTAGTTTGAAGTTGAGGTCACCTCCATGATCTGATCTAACATGGTGTCATGAAGCTCATGTTGGGTCCTGCTATGAGCAGCCAAACAATGTGGGGCAATTAGGATGGAATGCAACTTATTTTTAAAAATCATTTTATTGGGGCCTCTTCCAGCGCTTACCACAACCATGTCAAGCACATTCGTACATATGCTGCCATCATCATTTTCACATTTTCTTTCTCCTTGAGCCCTTGCTATTAGCTCATCTCCTCCCTTCCCCTTGATAATGTTTAAAGTATTATTTTGTTCATGTCTTACACTGATTGTTGTCTCCTTCCACCTACTCTTTGGTTGGCTGTCCCCTGGGGGAGGTGTGATACGTCTATCATTGTGATTATTTCCTCCTCTCTCCTCTCCTGACTCCATTCCCCTTACCTTCCTGGCATCGCTGCTACTTACTATGAAGGGTTTATTAGTCCTGGATTCCCTGTTCTGTGAGCTTTTATCTGTACCAGTGTTTGTGCTCTGACCTCGCTGGATCTGTAAGGTAGAAGTGGGGGCATGATAGTGGGAGAGAGGAGGAGGCATTAAAGAACTAGAGGAAAGTTCTATGTTTCCTCAGTACTATACTGCACCCTGACTGACTTGTCTCTTCCTTGTCACCCTTCTAAGGGATGTCCAATTGTCTACAGATGGGCTTTGGGTCTCCCCCCCCCCCCCACTCCTCATTCACATTAATATGATTTTTTGTTTTTGGTCTTTGATGCCTCTTTGATACTTTGTGATTACACAGGCTGATGTGCGTCTACCATGTGGGATTTGTTGCTTTTCTGCTAGATGGCCACTTGTTTACCTTCAAACTTTTAAGACCCCAGACGCTCTATCTTTTGATATCTGGGCACCATCAGCTTTCTTTACCACATTTCCTTGTGTTCCCATTTTGTCTTCAGTGATCTTGTCAGGGAAAGTGAGCATCACAGAATGCCTGGTTACTAAAACAAAGTGTTCTTGTGCTGTGGGAGTACTTGAGGGAAGGCCCAATGTCCGTCTGTTGCTTTACTACTTAACAAATAAAATTTATATATATGTATAAATATTTACCTATCATTATATAAAAATATACTTACATAGGTGCATGCCTGCATTTAGAACTCTATAAATGTCCTTTGTCGCCTAGTTTTTGCCTCTATTTCCTTTTACTTTCCTCTTGTCTCACTTAGCCTTCATTTGGGTTTCAGAAATTCCTCTTGGCTACACTGCCCTTGAACAAGACCCTATGCTCTCCTTGCCACTGATTTTAGATCACTTGTTGTTCCCTTGTCCCTGGGCTTGTTGACACCCCCCCCCCCTTACTTTTCCATGCCTCTCCTTCTTTCGTGTCCCCTCTGGAATTGTTGGTGCTGTTATTTTCTCCTCCTGATTGTTTAGCCAACCTATCTTATCTAGATACACATGCAGCGACAATAATGAGCACAAAAATAAGACAAAGCAAAACATAACAACAAAAGAAACAAAAAACAAATCAGCAACAATAACAACATTAGTTGTTGCATACCATTAGTGTTTTTCCCTATGTGTTAGGGTCACATCGGGCACAATTCCCACACCGTCTCTCCAGTGTTGTCTCCCATAGTGGTATGGGTCAGTGAGGGACGTCGTGTCTTGTGGTGGGGCCAGCCCTATGAATCTCTCTGTGCATTGGCTCCTCTAAGCAGGAATATTGTCCTGAGAGTTATTGTTCTAAGAGTGGACCAGGAAGTGTTTCACTCTCTCTCCTTCACTTTTCATTTGTTCCTGATCATAAGTGCCCCTCTCCCTGAGCTGCAGCTTCAGTGCTGTCCTCTGAAGTGCAGAATGCAACTTCTTACTCAGGTTACAGGCCTGATGCTATTTCCTGGAGGGTGGAACCTCCAGTGTGGAGAGCTGTTTTGTATCTTCTGGGTGTGGATCCTGGCTCTGACTCATTAACCAAAAGTTTCTATGGACTTGAATCAATAGCTGCCATACCCTATTAGCCATAAGAGCCTGCCATCAGACCTATTGAATTTGTACTCATCTTCTATGCCTCATTCAGCTCTGGTCTGACTGCTTCTCAGTTAGTCTGCCCTGGTAGCTATGTAAGTCAGGAGAAACCTCCAGCATAACTTCTGACATATGGTTCTGAACTGGACTGGACCATCTTCTTGGTATAAGTTTGTGTGTATGAGTGTGGGTGTGTGCCTGTATCCCGAGTTGCCCATTATGTGCATAGGCTGTGCTCTTCTGCTTTTTGTTTCTCCTACCCCTGACACCATGGATCCTGTGCCCTCTCCTTGATGTGCAGTGTTTATTAGGTACGAACGTAATGTAAGACCGCACATCTTTACTTTATAGTCCTCGTCACCACTGCTATTAGTCACTCTGTTCATTATGCATGCACTCATGGCTGTTTTGTTATTCAAGTTTCTGATCGGTCTACATTCGTGTTTCCCAAAGTGAATGACACCACCCTGTGGGGGTACTGGAACAATTCAAGGAGCCCGAAGAGCAGATACTTATACTTTATCCTGGATTATGGGCTACAGTACAAAAGTTACTAATTTCCAGGGACCTGAGTAATTTTTGTTCTGAAACGGCAGTGGCAGGGCAAAGACATTTGGGAACCTATGTCCCAAATGGTGAACACGCTTGGCTGCTGACCAGCAGACAGGAGGTGCAAGCCCACCGAGAAGAGCCTTGAAAGAAAGACCTGTTGACCTGCTAGTTAAAACCCACAGCCATGCAAAGTCCCGGGGAACACAGGGGTTCTCTGGGTCACCAAATAGGAACCAATTCAATGGCAGCAAATTCTGTCTCGTTATACAGATGGCAAATTCCATGGAAGAGGGACTCTGTTCTCTCTCTCAAGTGCCTGGCAGAGTGCTTGATATTGGTTCAGAAATATTTGGCTTCTGAATGAAAACAATTGCTTCAGAGGAAGACAGCATGTCTGTCTAGCATGCTCCATTCAAATGTCCACAGCTCCAGTCGCAAAGGGGAGTGCTGCTGTTAGGTGGCACCCAGTCAGTTCCAATGATAGGAACTCTAAGTGCCACCCTGCCCAGCGCCTTGCCATGCTCTCAGTGGTTGCTGTGTTTGCGCCCATTGCTGCAGGCACGGGGTCAATCCATCTCATTGAGGGCCTTTCTCGTTTTTGTTTTTGTGCGGACCCTTTCCCAAGCGTGATGCTCCTTTCCAGAGATTCGCTCCTCCGGATGCCACATTCTAAGTATGTCAGATGAAGCTTTCCCATCTTGGCTTGAAAGGCTCATTCTGGCTATACTTCTTCCAAGGCAGACTTATTCATTCTCCTGGCAGTCAATACCACATTCAACAAGTTTTGCTGACACCATCATTCAAACGTGTAAGTTCTTCTTTGGTTTTCCTTATTCATCGTTCGGCTTTCACGTGCATATGAAGAAACGTAGAATTCCATGGTTTGAGTCATAGTCAATTCCCAGATCACTCCCCTCCCCCCATACTACAACTCATTCATTGTCTCTTCTTCACATGCTTTCCTCACTAGGGTGAATTTCTGGTGGACTCCTTGTCTTTTCAATGGAATCCTCAGGATCTACACACCTCCTGGTCCAGATCAGTCCTTAATACCTGCATCGCCCAGGACCCCTGGCTGCATAGAGCTTTCACGTTGGGCTGTTAAACACAAAGCTGGCAGTTTGAATTTATCAGCCATCCCACGAGACAAAGATGACACATTCTTCCTGTATAGCGCTACAGTCTCGAAAACCCATGGGAGGCGCTGTCCCTGTCCTATCGGGTGGTCATGGGTTGGAACAAACGCCATGGCTGTGAGTCTGAAGTTTCGGTAAATTCCTAAGTAAATGTTTACAAAATAAACTCATCAGCCTCCAGAAGGGCTACATGTAGTGATGTCAACGGCCAATGGGGGGCAGCAAAGGGTAGCAGAGTAGACGACAGTGAACCCAGGAAAGGGCAATTCATTTGCTGTGGGGGGGGGGATTTGGAAGTGGAACCAGTGTTCTATTTCCCCTGTGACTATGTGGGCATGTTGAGGGCACCTGGACTGGAGAGCGTGGCTGACAGGATCCCGCTGAAGCAGGCTCATAGATGAGGGAGACTGACTGAATGAGGAGCTAAAGTAGAAGCAGACCAAAGTGGGGGCTGGAGTTATAACGAGCTGACATCCAGAATCCCAAGCAATGTGTACAGCGCTGTGCGGGAGCTCAGAAGTGACAGCCTTCAGCACACACGCTGTGCCCCCGAGCATCTCTGAGGACCCCAATCTTACTGTCCTCTCTGGTGACACCAACTTCCCTCCTGGTTAGGGCTTAGTGACAGTGGTATGTCAACTGTCTTTGTATCGTCAATAAGACACAAGTAAACGCCTCACCTGCACTTTCTGCTTTTAGCCAAAACCCATCTGATGTCAGCAGTAACATCTCTCATTTTATGCCCTCTTCTGAATCTAGCTTGGATTTTGGGATAGTTCCCTTTCTATATCCTGAGGCACCATTTAGAAATTATCGTCGGTAAAATCTTACTTGCAGGTGATACTCCTGGTACTGTTCAACATTTTTCTGCATCCTGTTGGACCACTTTTCATTGGAATGTGCACAAATAACTCCCACGTTCGGAAGGCCGAGATGCCGTCTTCAAATTTCATAGCAAAGATAAATGAGTACCTCTAATGCTGCCTCCACTTGCTGTGCCATTTCAATGGGTATCCATCTATTTTTCCTTAAAGTGTTAAGGAGCAAAAATGTCACTTTGAGGACGAAGGTGTGAGTTTGATCCAACTCATGGTATTTTCAATTGCCTCACATGCTTGTGATGGGTGGATAATGTCTACAGAACACCAAAGAAAGACATTTTAGAGTGGTGGTGTTGAGGAAGATACAGAATCTACCACAGCCTGCCAGAAGAATAAACAAATCTGTCCCGGATGAAGTACAGTTGGTTAGAATGCTCTTTAGAAGCAAGGATGAGGACACTTTGTCTCATGTACTGCAGGCACGTTATCATGGAGAAGCGGCCCTTGGAGGGGAGCATCATCCTCTGAACAGTTGAGGGTCAGAACAGAAAAAAAAAAAAAGAGGAAAGCAGCAGACCCCCCCACCCCCCCACCCCACTGAGATGGATTAACACTGTGGCTGAAACAATGGGCTCAAACATGGCAACGATTGTGACAAAGGTGCAGGACTGGAAGGTGTTTGTCTTTGTTGTGTGTAGGGCTGTTGGTCTGAGTCAGAAGTAACTCAGCAGAACTCAATGACAACCTTGGGGCAGAGGTCAGGGGATAACGGACAGGAGACCAGTGACATGAGCCAATGATGTTCCCCTCCAGCTCTCTCGTCAGGGCCCATCACAGGGTGAGAATCCACAGGGCTGGAGCTTGAGAGGAAGGTTCCTTTCTTGGCTGATTCTCACCTGCAGACAGAAAGATGGCTGCGTGCGCAGAGGTACAAAAGGCAAGTGGAGAACAGGCCATCACTGAGTGCCCAAATCATTTTGTATGTGTAATTCTTTATCTCAGTGGAAGGCTTTGGGATTGATGCAGCCTTGATTTGCTGCTGTGTGATGTGTATATTGGCTTGGGTCTTTAGAACTGGCTTGAAAATGGTTTGTTTCTCAGAGGCTGAATGAGCGAGGCCAGTACTGTGGAAGAAAAATCAGGCAGACGTCACAGCTAGAGGTCTGGGCAGATGTTGCTAAGTGAACATAGGCATGATGGCGTTTTCCTTCAGTCTGGGGGTGAGCTCTGCCTAGACTGAAAACACTATCTTCCAAACCAAGCAGTGGCTTTGGGACTTTGGTTGGAAATGACAGGCCAGTTGATCCATTTGGCAAGAGGCATGTCCCTTGGAGATGCTATAGGTATCGGTGGCTTTCCCCCAGGAGACTATGAGAAGGCTTGGGCTTTGTGGTTATGGATTGGAGTTAAGGAAATTCAGCATCCAGTGCTGGTTGTGAATACTGGAAGGAGCCCGCATGCTTTGTTTTCTTTGGATACAATTTTACTGAGGTATAATGAGCATGGTTATCGATTTATCTATTTATCGATGCCCATAAAAATGGAAACGAACCTAAGACAAAAGAAAAGTTACAGTGCAATGTACTCTACCATCCAAATTGTGCAACACGTATGGTCTCTGTGTATGTGCTTGGTTCCGGAAGGAGCAGCTCAGCTTCCCAGTATAGGCAGAAAATCATCGTTCAGTTTTCTTGGTTCAGAACTGGAGCTGGGCCTTTTGGGGAAATGGAGAGGGAAGTGAAGCTCTTTATTCTGAGATCGTGGAATTGGTGCAAAGGGAGGTAAAGGATGCCGAGAAGGGTGAAGTGGTGCTGAGAGACCAGAGAGCAAGAAAAAGGTTGCTTCCTTACCCTTTTCTTCCCCCCCTCAGTACATGAGAAGCTGAATTAAAAAGTAACGGCAGCTTTCCAAAGACTCTCTGAAATGTCTTCCTATTTCTATGAGCACTTCTCTCACTACCATTTCTGACAGCATGGTCAGAAGAGTGCTGTTAAGAGCTTTCTAAACATGCTGAGTCTCTCAATTTGGGCTTCTAGCAATAGACCATTTCTACCTTCTCTCCTCTCTCCTCCTCCTCCTCCTCTTGTTCTTGGCTGCTAATTTGAAGGTTGGTGGTTCACACCCACCAGCTGTTCTGTGTGAGAAAGCTGCCGTCAATACTTAGTCTTGGAAGCCCTATGTATCAGTTCTACTTTGGTTGGTTGGTTTAACTACTATTTCTATATATCAGATGATACCTTAAGAAGGGACATGCTAACTATTCATTCAAAATCCCTTTCTCCTTGCTGCCCAATTACTGCAAGTTCAGCAGTTTAAAAACCAGCTTGAGGGGGAGTACAGATTGGGGACCCAAAGTCCATCAATAGGTGAAGCGACATCTCCCCTTACAGAGGGGTTCCAGGGAGGAGATGAGCCAGTCAAGGTGCAGTGTAGCAACAATGTAATATGCAACTTTCCTCTAGTTCTTAAATGCTTCCTCCCCCTCACTATCATGATCCCCATTCTACTTTACAAATCCAGCTAGACACTGTACACTGGTATGGACAGGGGCTGGAAATATGGGAAATTCAGGATGAATGATCCCTTCAGGACCAGTGGTGAGAGTGGTGATACCAGAAGGGTGAAGTAAAAAGGGGGAACCAATTTCAGGAATCTACACATAATCTCCTCCCTGGGGTCTGGACAACAGGGAAGTAGGTGAAGGGACACATCAGGCAGTGTACAATATGACAAAATAATGATAATTTATAAATTATTAAGGGTTCATGGGGAAGGGAGGGTGGGGAGAGAGGCGAAATACAGGAGCTGATACCAGGGGCCTAAGTGGAAGGAGGATGTTTCGAGAATGATGATGGCAACAAATGTGTAAATGTGGACTGCATACAATTGATGTATGTATTGATCATGATAAGAGTTGGATGAGCCCCCAATAAATGATTTAAAACAAAACAAAACAATCCACCCAGCTGTTCTGAGGGAGAAAGAGCGGCTTTTTATTCCCGTAAGGAATTACAGTTTAAGAAATGCACATGGCCAGTTCTATACTGTCCTATGATTTTTTAAAAAGGGAATGATGACTTTGTCCAGATTTTCACCCCTCTGTCATGCATCCAGGTGTCTATTGGGCAGAGTTGGCTGTGTCCGGGCCCATGTCATCCTACCTTGTGTCAGTAGGATGACTCAGAAACTGGCACACTTCTGGCCATGGCATGTGAGGAGAAAGTAGACTGAGGCTTGCAGAATATTGCTCCTGGGCTGTGGAGTCCTCATGATGCACTTGGGTCAGGGCTGGCCTCTAACCAAACGATCAGTGGCTTCGAAATCGCCAGCGGCTCAACAGGAGCAAGCTGAGGCAGCCTGCTTCTGTCCAGATGTGTTTTTGTTTTTATTCGAGTTGATCCCACCGCACCATGACTCGGTGCACAACAGAGGGCAATACCATCCGGCCCTGCATCCTCCGCACAAATGCCATTGTGTTTGGGTTCACCATTAAAGGCACGGTGTGAGTTCACCTCGTTCAAGGTCTTCTTTTCCAGTGACTTTACCAAGCATGAAGTCCTTTCTCAAGGGCTGGTCTCTCCTGATAACATGTCCAGGGTACATAGGACAAAGTCTCACCATCCGCACCTTCGAGGCAGTAAATCCTTACAGATGCAGACTAACACATGGTTCTCCCTGATTCAGTTTGTGGCCCGGCACTAACCCGCTATGTGGCTCCAGGTATGCACAGCCCATTCATCTCCTGCCCTCCCAAGGGATCTGCTGACGTGTGTGGGTACCAGAGCTGCCTCCAAGGCTACAGGTACTGCCCTGGGTTTTTGCTTATTCGTTAGAGAGGAAATGACCCAGGGCTGAGTGTATCAGCATGGCTGGGCTTTTAATCTTGTCTCCTGCAAATCGCTGGACATCTGCCGTGCTGAAATTCCTCAGCTCACATCACATTTAGTATCAGCCAGTGGCATAGGGGTTATGAGTTGGGCTGCGAAGTCAGCAGTTCAAAACCACCAGGTCCTCCACGGAAGAAAGACAGGACTTTAGACTCCTGTAAAGAGTTACAGTTTCAGAAACCCACAGGGACAGTTCTACCCTGTCCGCCACGGTCACATGAGTTGGAATAGACTTGATGGCGGTGAGTTTGAGTTTTATAGTAACTGGTGTCACTAGTGGGCTGTCTGCTTTGCCTTGCTTTTTATCTCTATTCTGCCCTTGGTATGCATTTAAAAACATTATAGAAGGATTTAGCTAATATTTGGACAGAATCCTCATGCTCTTGTCAGATGTTCTATATTCCTAGCTAAGAATGATTTTCCCCCCCCTGATATCTCAAATCTTGGTCCAGAGCCTCATCCTTGACCTCAACTTGAGGGCAATGGTTGGTCATCTTCGAGATAGGCGTCTGTCATCCTGTACCCCAAGGAAGTTATGGATAGCCGGCTGCCACTTCCAAGCCCTGCATTTTATCCCCTGACACAGCCACTACCTCTGCAGACACATCCGTGCACACTCCAGTGAGTTGGCTGGGTCTATGAGAAGCAGGGAGCCTGGGCAGTTGGGCAGACTCCTTCCCACACCTGATTCCACAACATAGGTGGGGGAATCTCACCCTTGGTCCTCTGGAGCTCACAGCTGCTCTAGGCTGAAAACATGGAGCCATTAACCACAGTCCGCAAATAAGCAACTTCTTCACACCCAAATACTTCGGGCTGCTCACTCATTTTTGCCTCCTTTCCAGAAAGTCTGGTTTCCTCTAGTGGGGTAAAGCTCACGGATGTTGTGCCTATTGTGTTGCTCTAGTTGTGATAGCTTCTTTTCTAAATACTGGGATTTACAGTAGTGTACAGTTTCTATTTGTTAGTCAGGCTGAGGCAAACTCTATGAAGTAAGAGAAGTTGTGATTTCTTGTAAAACTACTCATGGAGCAATGATGGAAATGGATTCTCACAGAAGTTCAAGAGCTCTCTGAAGTGTAAGTCATGGATGTTTAAGAGCAGGCGTGGGCCCTATGATGAATTATAGGCAAGTTTTGTTTGGGTTCTTAGGTAACTCCTGGGACCTCAGCATGAGGACCTTTGGGTCTTTGCTCTGATCTCTGCCATTCGTGAGATTCAGTCCTTCTGCATTTGCTTCTCTTGCCTGACTTTACTGGTTGGCTTCTTAACCCCCTGCTTGGAGTAAACTGTCTCTTAGTATAATTTTAGTGTGTTTATAGATAAAGTGGTTGTCTCACCATCTGCCATGGCTTCCAGAGCCTCTCGTTAGCCCATGATTTTTCACCTCCGGGTTCTGATGATGCTTTATTTTCTTGGCATTTCCAAGTTCATCAATAGAATCTGATGGACCAAACTCACCTTGTATTATCAGGCCATGTCACATACTCCTGGGCAGTCCATGCACTGGCCCTTTGTGGAGCATGCACTCCTTGTGATCCAATTAGCTGTGGCCAGAGGGAGGTATTTTACCATGGTGGTGGTTAGCGTTGCCGCTCCCACAGGCATTCCGAGGGCAGCTATGGGTACACCAGGATGGGCTGAGGTTGGCAGGCCCAGTGAGGACATGTCCAATTCAATCCCACTGTGGGCTCTTCCTCTCATCTGCTCTGTGATCCCCTCAAACTTCACATGCCCGACCTCCCAGTGGCTAAAGTCTGATGTGCAGCCTGGAAGTCTTTCTGCATCTTCGTCCTCTAACCTCAGCTTATGGCTTCACCTTTTACCTCCCAGCTCGACTTCTGATTTGTTGGCGCTTGACCTGGGATCCACTTCCACAAGGGGCTTTTTCGGCAGCCTTGGTAAGTGTGATCCAGTGTTTGGGAGCACTGGCTACCTCCCTGGTATCAGGGTGAGCCACTGCAGTTGGACATGCCCTTTCCTTCCATCACTCACCCTTGGCTCTGGCATTGACCCCTCTCAGCCTCCATCTCCTTGTGTTCTGCAGCAGAAAATGTTGCTGGTCTCCCAGAAGGTTTACATTCATCCTCTGGGTATGGGTCTTAAAGTATCATGAAAGTACAGTAGGTGGAGTCTCTGTTTTGTGTGTATGTCTCCACTAGCTTGTAGAACTCCAGTTTGTAAAATTTCCTTCATTTGTTCTTGGGACGTTGTCCTGTATGGCCAACTGCCCTTTTAGCAACATTTTCCAGACTGCTTCATGCCTCTGAATAGCTTGGGTTTTGTCTGCCTGAAGCCCAAAGGCACAGTGAGAGGTTTGTATTCTGAGTGGAGAGAAGGAGCCTCTTATAATAGAACTGGGCCCTTTAGTACTTTAGAATAAACGTTCAAAGACTCTCACAGCTAGAGTTGCTGCAAGTGAGCCTGCGAGGCTAGGGGGTCAGGACCGGGAGGAGAGGACTTGGTGGGAAGACATTTCTGCATCAAGGGCTCATGCTGAAATGAGAGATGAGAGCTACACAGAGGAGGGACCTGTTCTATTTGTGTGTCAGGGGCAGGACAAGAAGGTGCACAAGATGACAGGGCACAGGTCTCTGCTCTGAGGGATGCAGTTTTATGTTTCTTTTAGTATTTCTCTTTAAAAAGTCATTTTATTGGGGGCTCATACAACTCTTTTCATAATCCATCCATCCATCCATTGTATAGAAAGCACATTTGTACATTTGTTGCCATCATCATTCTCAAAACATTTGCTTTCTACCTATGCCCTGGGTATTAGCTCCTCATTTTCCCCCTCCCTCCCCACTACCCCTTCCTCTCCCTCATGAACCCTTGATAATTTATAAATTATTATTATTTTGTCATATTGTATACATATCCAACGTCTCCTTTCACCTACTTCCCTTTTGTCTGTACCCCCAGGGAGGAGGTTATAGGTAGATCCTTGTAATCAGGACCTCTTTTCTATCCCGCTTCCCTCCACCCTCCTGGTATAACCACTCTGACCACTGGTCCTGAAGGGATCATCTGTCCTGAATTCCCCATGCTTCCAGTTCCTATCTGTAGCAGTGTACATCCTCTGGTCTAGCCGGATTTGTAAGGTAGAATTGATAGTGTTAGCTATTGGCTTTTTCCTTGGCCATGAAAATACTCCATTTGCTTGCTCTTAAAGTAAAAAATAAAAATCCATCTCCCATGACCCTTCATTATTGAGCTTCTCCTTTTGAAGGCACTGACTATCAACAATCAGCGTTAACTCAGATTCCTAGTCTATAACTCCCCACTCCTTAATTTTCTCTCTGGATGCCCTTTGGTCCCACCCCTCTGCTCAAACTGCACCCCTCCGGGGGTGCGGAAACCGACTGGCAGACTCAGACTCAAAGTCGCCAGCACAACCCTCCCTTGCACCAGAAACATGCCCTACATGCGCTCCGCTTTTCTCAAGAAGTGTGAAAATTCTGAAGCGAAGGAGAGGAAGGAAAAGTGATTGCTAAGCACTATGCAGAGTGAAGAAGATTAGCACGGACTCTGCCACGTCTTCAGATTGTTGGAGCTGGGTGAGCAGCCAGACTTGGTGTCTTTGTGTTACTCTGCCTCTTGGCATTGCCCCCAAACTCTTGCTTTCCTTCCTATTCCTTGTTAAGACATCCCCATCTACCTGTGTTCCCTTGGCTCATTTGCCAGGATTCTCTCTTTTTTCAGTCACTCACCCTCCTGCTTGAAGGCAAAGAACCCATCGGTCTGACCTGTGACCCTTCTTTTCACCAGGGTCCCAGCCGATGGAGGAGCCCTCTCACACGGATACACTGGGAAAAAATGCAACCTCCCTCTTATCGGTCAAGTTCAGAGTTCTCTTGACCTGCTTTTCCTCTGGGGACTGGAAACTCAGGCTAATTAACTGCTTGTCAGTGTATTACGGGCGTAAGCATGTTCATTCAAAAATGGGTAAACAGATTTGCATTTTCCACATGGTCTTATGACCAGACTAGAAACTGACTGGCTGTCAGCTAACAAAACAGAATCTATCTCTCTCCCTTCCTGTGTATGAACCTGTGTGTGAACGTTGGCGTGGTTAAAATATAAGTAACTTTGCTACCAGCGTAATTTATTTTCTAGAAGAGTATTGGTTAGCAAGTCATAGATGAATGAGCACATTTTCTTAAGAACACACAGAAACGCCAAATACCCTGTCCTCTCACTTGGCTCCCATGTCTGGCAGGGCCATTCACCTGGTTGATATCAAAGCCTAGGTATCATCTTGAGTCTCTCCCACTCCTCCTGCCCTCTCCTCCTATTTTGGCTTGGTCCATTGTTTCCAATTAATCCATGTTCCTCTCTCCTCACCCCGCAAAGCTCAGGCTAACCCCTCTCTGCCTCAGCCTCACCCCCAAACCCCTCAAGTCCATGCTTTTCCGGGCAGTCAGCGTGGTCATTTGCAAACACACATTTGATGGCGCCGCAGCTCTCCTTAAAATCATTCACCAGCATCTCAGGGCCCTGGTAGAAATATCCCAGCTTCTTATTGTGTCTTGACAGCCTCTTTCTTTCCTTTCTGGCCACCTCCATGCTAGTGAACTTTCATCCTGAAATCGTTTTTCCTTTTTGCCCCATATGAGAATGTTTCCTCATCTGAAGAACTCACTTACCGGCACTTTGCCCATCGCTAGCTCATCACCCCTTGTCTTTGGGCAGTTGGGGAACTTGCTCATCTAAGCTTTCATTCAATTGATTAAAACACCAATTGCATAATTTATTATGTTGTACTGTGACAATTTATTGCCCAGACTTCCCTACCATAGTCCTTGAAGTCAGGTACTTTGTCTGCTGCATCCGTGAACCAGCATTGACTTTCCTCACTGCCACCAAGTCACTGCCGATTCATAACATCCCTATGGGACAGCATAGAAAAGGCCCTTTGGGTTTCTGAGACTGTAACTCTCTACAGGAATCAACAGCCTTGTCTTTCTCCAGAAGAATTGGTGGTTTCAAACCGCTGACCTTGCAGTGAGCAGCCCAAGATGTAACCACTACACATCAGCGCTCCTTATGCATCCTTAGCACTTAGTATACATACAGTCCTTGGTACTCCGCAGCAGGTACCTGGAGGGAATGAAGGGGGCATTCCACCTGGGAGTGAAGGTGTGGAGGGGGTGAAGGATTCAGTGTGCAGACAGGAACTGCACAGAACTCTTTCCCAGCAGTGACACACACACTAAACAAGAATGGATCTCTACTTTGCCTCTGTGGCTTTAGACAACATTTTCCTTTGATTATAAACACGCATTTGACAACTCTGTGCTGTCCAGGATTCTAAGACTCAGCACAGTTGCCACAGTGAAGACTGAATATTGATGGTAACAATAAAAGGTGTGCTCATGCAAGTGTGGGAGGCCAAATTCGGGCATGAAAGCCCTACAAAGAAAAGCTAACCCCTAGGGGTGACGCTTAATGGGGAATGTATTCAGGGGGATGCACGCCACAGTGCTGGTCTTTGGCAGAAGTGGCCTTAAAGATGGTCCTGAAAATACTGCAATTTCTTCCTAATACATTAAAAAAAAACCCACACAAACTGAAAAAAACAAAACCCCTTGCTGTTGATTCTAACTCACGATAACTCATGTATGTTGGAGTAAAACTAAACTCCATGGGGTTTTCAAAGGCTCATTTCTCAGAACTAAATCTTCAAAGCTCTCTTCTAAGGTGTCCTTGGGGGGTTTTGGGGGCCCTCAAACCATCAACCTACCTATGACCTTCCAAGTTATGACAAAATTACAATGGCCTTTTTGAAAATGCATCCTTCGTTTCATAGTTTTCTGCAGTGTGGGCTGAGTTTATGAAATCAATGTAATAGTTGCGACAAAATGTATGAGACACATATATTGGATGGTATATGATACAATCCCCCAGAAGGGGAGGAGGTTCTTAGGGGGTTGGGTAGGGAAGGGAGGGTATAAAGGGGAGCTCATAGCAAGGAGTTCAAGAAGAAAGAATATGTTTTGAAACTGATTGTGGCAGCAATTGTACCATATTGCTTAATGTGATTGAGCTATGGAAAGTTATGACATCTATCTGTAAGAGCTCCTAAAAGGGGCTGAGCCCCGGTGGCATAAGTGGTTGAGTGCAGGACTGCGGCCCGCGGGCTTGGTGGTTCAAATCCAGCAGCAGCTCTCAGGAGCAGTGCTGGGTAGTGTCCACGACCACCAGAGGGCAGTGATGTCCCCCCCCCCAAAAAAAAAAGATTAACAGATTTTTTTTAAAGAGCTCCTAAAAATGATCTTTTTAAAAAATGATAATAAAAATAAAAGTTGCTTCTGAGAAAAAAAAAAGGGGGGGGTTTCCAGGTGATTTCCAGTGTTTTCACTGGTTGATTATGTGGATTATTGGAAGTACAATGTATGCAGGCCTTTTTTCCTCATCCATCCTACTCTAGAAATCCTGCTGACACGTATTTAGCATCCTAACAACATGCAAACCTCCCCTGATGAATGGGTAGTGGCTGTCATGAGGTACAGAGGTAAAGACCCAAACCAAGTTGTCCCACCTGGAAGGCGAGGATTCTACCACCGAACCACCCATGTGCCCGGGCTCCACTGCTCTGTTCCAGCATGCCCGTCCTTAGCTGATGCTTGGACTTTGCTAAAAACTGGATTACATTTACATTTATGTGTAGTCAGGTGAACAGCAGAATACAAATAATCTAGAAATAGAAGGACAGTCATAACACTCCTCAAGGTGAGGAGCTGTTTTCTGCCACACTTTGGACATGCTGTCAGGAGAAGAAGGCCAGCATGCCGGGTCAAGTAGAGGCAGCAAACGGGGAAGGCACTCGGGGAGCTAGACTGACAGTGGCTGCAACAGTGGGATCAAGAATAACAATTGTGGGGATGGGACAAGATCAGGTAGTGGTGGGTTCTGTTCTGCATAGGGTCACTCTGAGTCGCTACTACTCAACATCACCTATAAAAATCACGGAATTATCTAAAGCCTTCCTGGCCTTTGCAGTCAGGGACCAAGCTTGGAAATAATCAACCCAAATGAAAATGCATCCATCCTTCTAAAAATGTCCTGAGCTATAGAGGCTGTCTTATCTCCTGTTAGAAAACTCTCGCTCTTTATTTATATATATATATATAGTTTATTACCTACCTGTCTCTAACACACCACCACCACCAAACTATTTCCCCTTGTCTGGAAGCTCTTCCATGACTTCGCTCTCTTGCAAACTCTCTCTTTCCTCTGCTTCTTCAACCACATCCACTCATCCTTCCCTGAAGCTATTCAGCAAGCACGTCCCACTTCGGAACACAGACCTCTAAAATCAGAGGCCACTTAACTAAGTGTGGTGATGGCTGTGAAAGCCAGGAAGGACCTCAAGGAGATGGACTGGTTACAACAATAGGCTCAAGCAAAAGGAAAATTTGTGTGTGAGGACAGCACAGGGCCGGGCAGTGTTTTCTTCTGTTGTGCACAGGGTCACTGTGGGTTGCAACAGTCTCTACGGAACCTAACAACAACAACAACAGCAGCAAGAAGCATAGAGGAGGTGGTGGTAACAATGAGAGGTGTCCTTAATGAACTGTTCTCTAGAACAGTGATGCTTGACATCTGTGCCTTATCTAAGTCTGTTTCTTTCGAATAGGCTCAGTCCCTCACTATTTTCTGGTGCATGCAACCCCCTCCTGACAATTGCTGGACCAATCCCAGTCTTACAAATCACAGTTGATTGATTCATCGAAGCATTCGCATCCGCCTTTGTCTGCAAAGCGCAAGGACTCCTTTTTAAAGTTCAGTGAGCATGTACCTCCTTTAATGCAGGGTTTGGCATTGTCTTGTTAGACAGGGCTATTGTTCCCAGTTCCTGCTACCGAGGAAGTCCTACCCAGCAGGACAGTCTCTCATGAATTCAAACACAATCTGTAAAGACAGTGAATGGAGCTACCACTGTGCTTGGGGCTTTAGAGAATGATTGGCTTGAAGCAGTAAGAGGAACATCTTCTGGGTTGAGTGGCCCTCGAAGACTCCCATGTGATTCGCAAGTCCTTTTCTTCCCTATTATTTCTTGCCTGGCTTTCAAGCCTCTCCTCCGGCAGCAGTAGCTAGGGCTAAAAGCTATTTCTCTGCAACAAAACAGCTTTCTCAAGGTACTTGCTAGTAACTCTTTCACGGCTGCATCACAGGTGAGAGGCGCTGAGTCGGGAGCTGGAGGTCCACTATGAGGAAGGATGTCTGCTCTACCGGGCTCTCACCAGGTAACTGTGGCAAAGAAATTGACAACCAACCTGATGGCTGACAAGACAATTCAGACTCACGGTGGCCTGATCACTCAGAGGAGACCTGCCCCTGTGGAGTCTGCCAGGCTGTAATCCTTACGGAAATAGACTACCACAGCTTTCTTCCATGGACCAGCTGGTGGCTTCAAACCGTGGGCCTGTTGGTGACCGGTGCACACTTAACCATGGTGCCACTCTGGATCCTTTGTGATGGTTGGCAGAGCCGGATTTCCTCTACTTATCCTGAGAGGGTCGGTTTTTCTTGCGTTCCTATTGCTTACTCTGCAAGGATCTCTGGATCCTCATGCTTGAGAGACGATTGCCTTCAGGTAAACTCACACCCACACAGGTTATGTTGTTTTCATACTTGGGAGTGCCACATTTTCTTTTTAGCAGTTGTATAGAAGGAGCCATTGGCTCTCATCCTGGGAGTGAATATTCTGTAGCTTTAAGAAAAAGAAACTTTACAGAGCGATCAGATTCTTTCACCTCTATGGTAGCTACATCACCTGGTGGCACTTTGGGACTGGAGAGAATTAAGAGTGAAAGGGTGGGGTCTCTAATCTGTCAATTGGATCATAGCCAATGAGGCCATGACCTTCTCCTGCGAATTCTGGGAACTCTGGTATTTGCCTCCTTGAAGTCAGGAGAGATTGCCTCTCTGCTCACTTCCTGTGAGACATCCTCGAGGAGAAGTCACTGGAACCTACCCCGAGGCAGCTCCAGGTAGTGGAGAAGCCATGCGTAGACTCCTGCCAGCATTGAAATGCTTCCACAGCCACTGGATCCAAAGACTTTCTACCCCGCGGCCCGTATTTGTCTTGCACTCGGCGTCGTTGCACGTGTTGTGTGAGTCTGAAGAAGACTTTATATATTGGCATCAGACACATTGGACTTAAGGACTTACACTGGACTGGGTTGAGACGCTTTCTTAATGTACAATTACCCTTTATCGAAAACTGTCTCTCACACACATATACGTTTCTATGGATTTGTTTCTCTGCCGATCCAGACGGACACAACCTCCAAAATCATTCACCCACTGCTGTTGAGACGAATCTGCTGACTCATGGCAACCTCACGGGGTACAGGGCAGGGAGCTTCATAAGGGGGTCTTGACCGTCATCTCGATGGACGCAGACCATCCGCTCTTCATGCTGTGTTGCCACTGCTTGGTGGGTTCCGGCTGTCAACCTTGTTTCATGACCCAGGTACTCTCATCTCCACCTTCTCACCCACAAATGCACAGTTGACTTCCCCTGCAGGGCCAAGGTGGAGTGTCCGCACTATGGTACTGTCACCACCTTGGGTCCTGAGAGAAAATCTGCCACACTCAAGAGGCCTTATGTCACTTATCCCTGGGCCTCTGTGCTAAAGGGGACTCGGCCTCTGCCTTTTATCCCGCCATCAGGTTGGCTTAGCCTGCCAGGATCCTCCTTCAACCCCCAAAGTTGGCTGTGATAGCTCCATCACCACTCTCTTTATAACTACAAAGCCACTTTGGCTCCTGTTTTACTCCTAGTTCACTCCTTAGAGTCTGATTCTATCAGAGTCTCTGCTACTAGAGGATTCTCCTCTCTATAATCGTCCTAAAATTTCCAAAATGAGGATAGGGCACAATCTTAGCTGTCCAGTCTGCGAGTCCAGTTCACAGGTGTTGCCTTCTTCAAGGCAGTCCTGTTCCTGGACCCTCACCCGAGTCAACAGGAGAAAGTAGAACACCAAACGCACTGCCATGGAGCCCATTATGACCCAGAGGAACCCGATAGCGCAGAATGCTTTGTCTTTCTGCTGCAGAAAAGCTGGTGAGTCTGAACTGCTAACCTTTCTGTTAGCAGCCCAACGCAAAGCTCACTACACTCCCAAGGCACCCTGGAACAAGAAGGAAGAATAGAGATACGGCCCACATCGCTGTGTTCTCTTCAGAGACTCGATTAAGTGTTAACAACAAGAAGAATGTTGTCATTTCAAAAACTGCTTGAGTCTTATTTTTATCATATGGTACTTGCTTCCTTGTGGTTCGCAACCATCAAGTCAGTTTTGACTCATGGTGACCCCCTGTGTGGAGAGTAGAACTACTCAACAGGATTTTCCATACTGTGACCTTTCAGAAGCAGATTGCTATGCCTGTGTTCCAAGGCACTCTGGGTAGTCTGAACCCCCACATTTTGGGTGAGTAGTTGAGTACTTAACCATCTGAGTCTGCCAGAGCATCTTTTATGACTCTTCCACTTGCACATTTTTTTCAACTGGAGAAACCACTACTGTTATGAAAATTATCTAAACACAGACGATTCCCATCTTCAACTCCCGGGGAGTGGCATTGCCCCGTTGGTTTCCTGCCTCTTCACCCCTAACTGCTTCTGTTCCTGACAATCTGAACGTGACTCACTATCAAACTCACTGTCATGGAGCCAATTCTGAGTCAAGGCAATCCCACAGAATGGGGTGGAGCTGCCCCCATGGGTTTTGGAGACGGCAGTTGTTAATGGGAGTAGACAATCTACCCTCTTCTCCTCCCTGGGCAACTGGAAACTTATTTTTGAATCATTTTAATAGGAGC
>PVJH01034188.1:0-20847 GCA_004026705.1 Nesogale talazaci | reverse complement strand
CCCCCCCCCTCCCCCCCCGCCCCGTCTGGGGCCCACCCCCCTCCCGGATTTTTGCTTTTTAACCCTCTTGGCCTTTTCCCTCCCCGAGGTCTTGCTTCGTCAGTGCACTCCGGGGATCCACAGGACGGATCCTGCCTTCCGGGTGGCGTGTAACTCTAACTCTATAATTTTGCATGACTATTGCGTCATCGTTGGAGTCGTCGTGGTTCCTCTAGAGGCCTCCTTGTCTTCTTCCCCAGCACCAGGGCCTTTGGACGCTTCCAGGCGCTGCGGGCACTTTCGCGAGGAGCCCTGGGCTGGTCGCTCGCGGTTCCCCCCGCCCGCCGCGACACCCTCCCCCGCTACCTTACCTTCGCGCCCATCCCTGCCCCCGACTCCTCCTTCTCGCCCCCTCAAGCGAGGGTGAGCGCGCGGGGCCGGGAGGCGGGCGGGGCGCGCGCGGGCGGGCGGGGGCGCGCGCGCGCGGGCGGCCCGCACTCCGGGGAGGCGCCTCGGCCCGCCCTCCGCTGGGGCCGCGGCGGGAGGGGGCCCGTCGGGCCGCGGGGCGGGGAGAGCCGGCTGGCCCCTCCCCTCCGCCGCCCTCCCCAAAGTTGCCGTCTCCCCCGGGGCCGGACAGTCTTATGATCCGGCGGATCCTCCTGGGGAGGCCGGGCCGGAGCGAGGGCGAGGGCGCGGGCGCCGGGCGGCGGGGGCAGCGGGCGGGCGCGGCGGCCGGGGCCGGGGCGGGGACCCGGGCAGCGACCGAAGCCGCGGCAGCGCCCCGGGCCCGCCGCCTCCTCCCCTCGAGCGGGGGGACCCGCTGCATGGGGCCGGGGGGGCGGCCCTGCTGTGCGGAGCGGCGGCGGCGGCGGCGGACCCCCCAGGCGGGCTGGGGCTGAGCCCGGGGCCGGGGCGGGGGCTCCGGGGGGACCATGCCCGGAGGCCGGCCGGCCGCAGCATGGCTCACGGGCCCGGCGCGCTGATGCTCAAGTGCGTGGTGGTGGGCGACGGGGCGGTGGGCAAGACGTGCCTGCTCATGAGCTATGCCAACGACGCCTTCCCCGAGGAGTACGTGCCCACCGTCTTCGACCACTACGCAGGTAAGCCCCGGAACTGCGGACCAAGGGGCTGCTCCCCGGGCCGGGAACTTCGGAGCAACTTTGGCGGAGCCCCCTCTCTGCCTCCCCCGAAGCGCGCTCTCCACCCCCTCCCCCGCGGGCCCTCTGCCGCGCTCCAGCTCCACCCCCGAGGCTCGGCTGGCAGCCACCTCACTCCCTCGCTCGCGTCCCGACCCCCTCTTCCTCCTTCCCTCGGTCCCTGCTGCCCGCACTTCCCAAACACTTTGGCTCCTGGAGCCATCGCCGAGCTGACCGCCTTGACCTTCTCCCAGCCACCTCCCCTACTGCACCAAGCCCCTGGGGGGTGGGGGGTGGAGGGGACTTGGTGGGACCCGGAGAACGGGAGGAGCGCTGCCCGCTCATCACACACCGCTTGGCTGTGAGCCTGGAGCGAGGAAATCAGAGTGACTTCTCTAGAGAAGCGCCCCAGCCCTTCCACCCGGGGTGGGCTGGGAGGGTCCCTGTGGGACAGACTTCGCCCCACAGGCCTGGTCCTTGTGAGTTTCTCCTGCCCCGTTTCTGTCTTTGCAGTCAGCGTCACCGTGGGGGGTAAGCAGTACCTGCTGGGACTCTATGACACGGCCGGACAGGTGAGTGCGTGGGCCTGGGGCCTGCTGACAATTTGGGGGAGTTTTGAAGGAGCTTTGGAAACTGACGGGTTTGGAAGAGAAAAAGTGTGCCTTGGAGCCCCTCCACCCCCACCCCCTTGAACCGGATCCTTATTTGTTGGTAAAGTTATCAAATTAGGAGGGGGGGGGGCGGGGAACCACAACCAAAAAAACCCAAAGACCAGACCAGACCACCCCGTAGGCGGGGAAAGTGTTCGCTTGTGTGTACTTGTGCCCTTCTGTGTGGCTCCTGGCATGTGGGTCCCAACTCCTGTTGCAAAGTGGCACTGACCAATCATGACGCGCCCTTATTTTTAGTTGCCGATGACCGGGTCTCCCCCTCACAGTCTCTGTCTGGGCCCTCATTGGTGAGCGGGCTGCCTGCTCGAGGAGTCTGATTGGTGGGAAATGGCATCATCTAATATGATGGGAAGGCATTTGGTCTTGGTTATGTTTATTAAAACAGCGTTGCTCTCTGGGACTTCAGACTCTGGAAACGTAATTTGTGGAGCTACCAGAGGACCACAAGGGAAAAAAAAAAAAACGACTAAGAAACAACCAGGCAGCCACTCCTTGGGGTGGCATGGGAGAAGAAAGGTTAAGAGTTGAGTGAGAATCTCAGAGGAAGAACCCCCACTCACCCTCCTTAGGTGACCAGGGGACTTTTGTCCGGTTTTCTTTGGGAGAAGATGTATAGAAATGAACTCTTCCTACTGCCTCTGACTTGCGTCTGTAAGTTAGAGGTAGCTCGGCTTTGCTGTTAAGATTAAGGTCTCTCTCCTGCTGCCCTGCCCCAGCCCCGAAAGGCAGGCACCAGTGGCTTCATGGTTAAGGGTCGGGCTGCTAACTGCAAGGTCAGCACTTTGAAACCACCAGCCGCTCCCGGGGAGAAGAGGTGGCATTTTACGCAGGCAAGATTTGCAGCCTTGGGAAAGCGCGGGGCTGATCTCTCACGCCCTGGACTTGGGTCTCTCTGAGTGGGAATCCGCTAGACAGTTGGGTTTGCTTGGGTCCCAGTTCCACCCTCCTTCCATGCTCTCTTTTGCTAAGGAGTTAAAGATTGTGCATAGTGAGGTTTTGCCAAAACCAGCTCAGATTAGACTAGGAGACTCAAGCAGAAGTCTTCACACACCCTGCAGGCTTGAGTCCTGCAGACATGCGAGCGGCTGATGGAGGCGGGTGGCAGCCCAGTCGTGTGGTTTTTCTCATCTGTCAAGTGTTTGGGGCTTCTTTTTCTTTTCATAGGAGCATCTCCCATTGAAGATGCCTCGGGTTAGCTCCTTTTTTCTTAGTGTTCAGTTCTTTGTGTGATAGCTTCTTAACACTAACTCCGAACTCACAAAGCCCAAACTCAATCCACTGGCGTTGTGTTGATACCAACTCAGAGGCACATGTTCTAAAGCAGGGGTCCTCACACTTTTTCAACAGGGGGCCAGTTCACTGTCCCTCAGACAATTGGAGGACCGGACTATAGTTAAAAAAAAAACAAAAAAACTATGAAGAAATTCATTGCTGGCCCGTGATGAGTCGACTGCTGGCAAAAATACCAGGCGGGCCGGATAAATGTCCTCGGCGGGCCGCATGTGGCCCGTGGGCCGTAGTTGGAGGACCCCTGCTCTATTGGGTTTCAGAGGCTCTATGTCTTTGTGGGAGCAGACGGTCTTAGCTTTCTTTCGCATACTAGGTGCTCACCAAAACCAGTTCTATGTTGGATTCTGAGCAAAATGACTTGGGGTGTTTGGATGGCTGGCGGGTTTCTAAACGAAGCTGGAAGAGCATCTGACAACAGAGACCTGCTGGCCACACCTGAGATGGCCCCATGGCCCCAAAGGTCCCCGACTGTGCTGCCAGGTTGCCTGCCTTGTAGCGATGACACGTTCTGTCTTTATCAGAAGATGTGGCAGGCAAGAGAAATGCAGCAGATTTCATTCAAAGTAGACCAGCTTTAATTTTATTTTATTTTGTTTTGGGCATCACTGCCCTCAGGTGGTGGGAGTAGGAGCCCCAGCCTTTGCTCCGTGGAGCTGGAATCGAACCTCCATCCCAGTGGGCCGCAGTCCCCCGCACAACCACTACGCCACCGGGGCTCAGCCCATAGACCAGCTTTTTAATCATCTCAAGAGATTGAAATTACTGGTTGAAAAAAAGGGGAGTTTTAAAAATTATCTCTTACACTTATCTTCTCTCACAGCCCCTCTTCCCATATCCCTTTTATTTGTCGCGGTCATCTAGATACCTATATCTATATATGTTCAACATGATATGTATCTTGAAGGCTTTAAAAAGTTCATGGAAAAATCATGTTACCCTTTAATCCCATTTTTTTTTCAAGGAACTTTTTGAAGCACATCCCTATGTCAGAGTTGTTCTGTGCATATACAGACCTGACTAAAATGGTCTCAGTTCCTTTGACATCTTAGGCAAATCTAGCAACACCCAAGAATGCCCACAACGAATACACAAAACAGCCCTTTGAGGTACATAGTACAACCAACCTTAATCTCTATAGGGGTTGGATTCCAGGATCCCCACTCCCTCCCTAAACCCCACACCAAGACCAAAGTCTGTGGGTGTTCAAATCCTCTCTGTAACATGTCGTTGGCATATAACCTGTGTGTATCCTCTCTCATAATTCAACCATCTCTTGATTACATATGAGGTCTAATATGATGCACATGCTATGTGAATAACATTGTACTGCCCCCACCCCCTGATTGCTTGAAGGCTGGTTGAATCTGAGGAGGGGGAACCCAAGGCTAGGGAGGGCCACTGTGTTCCAGCTCGGAATGAGAGCAGCTGGGTTGCTTGCTGAAAACTGCACATCTATAAAGCAGTGTTGCTGGAATCAGGCCCGAGACTTCATCTGCTCGAGTCGATGGTGGTTGTGTGCACAGGAAGGTGTGCAGATGCTGCTCAGATGAGTGGATCGCTGAGTGCCCAGAGCACGTAAGCTGGGATCATCACAGCCTTTCAGTGGAGAGAGCTGAGTTCCAGAGAGCACAAGAACTTGCATAAGGTTCCCCCAAAATCGAGCCCATTCCCAAAGGCAGGGTTTCCCATATGTGACCCTCCTTGCTCTTTCTGGTGGAGGATGGAAAGATGTGCACCGAGCAGGACCAAGCCTAAGCTGCTTTTATTCCGAGGTTGGACCCCTACTCCATTGACCGTGCGTGGTTCCCTGGACATTCTCTTGGTGTCTTAGGCATCAAGTGATCAATCCGCATTTAAGGACCCTGGTGGTGTCCTGGTGGGTTGCGAGTTGAGCCACTAACTGTGCAAGGTCAGCAGTTTGAAACCAGAAGCCCCTCCAGAGGAGAAAGATGGGGCTTTCTGCTCTCTTAAAGAGTTAGTCTTGGAAACGCTCACTGCCCCTGAGGTCACTGTGAACTGAATGGACTCACTGCCGATGAGCTTGGGTTTGGGTCTGTACGACTAGTAAGCACTCATCGCAAGGTAAGCAGCAATGAGACAGAATGATGCGTGCTCCTGGGGGCCAAGGAGAATACAGGTGTCGATTTAAGATGGGAATCAGCCATGGCTGATGGTAGCATCGATAGAAACGCCTGGCTCAGACACCTGTTCATGTGTTACATAGGGAATTCCAGTATTGTATTTGGTCATGAAGACCCCATAAGGGAGGGGGGGAAATGAGAAGTTGATACCAAAGGCTCAAGTAGAAAGAAAATGTTTTGATAGTGATAATGGCAACAAATGGGCTTGACACAATGGATGAGTGAATTGTGATGCGTTGTACGACCCCTCCAATAAAATGATTTAAAAAAGAAGATCCCATACCTCTGTCATCCAGTATCAGATACAGTATATGATTCGGTGTCAGATGCAATGAAAAATGTGTGTGTGTGTGTGTGTGTGTGTGTGTGTGTTACCAAATCCGTTGCCACAGAGTTGATTCTAACTTATAATGACCCAATAAGACAGGAGACCTGCCCCAGAGGGTTTCCAAGGCTGAAATCTTCTGGAACAAGATGGTCACAGCCATGACCAAGTCCAAGAACCACACCACGCAAACCAATCCCAGAAATGCCCCAGAAAAGGCATAAGAAAACCCCAGTCACAATGACACGAGTCCCTTAAGGGGGTAGACCCCACGTTCCTCAGGGACACGCATTTTGCCAAGAAGCACAACAAGAAGGGCCTGAAGAAAATGCTGGCCAACAATGCCAAGGCCGCCGTTGCCCGCACCAAGGCCATCAAGGAGCTTGTGACTCCATGGAGGTCAAGGCCAAGATCCCAATGGGCGTCAACCGCAAGCTCAAGCTGACTGGCCTACATCACCCACCCCGAGCTTGGCAAATAGGCTTGGAAACTTAGAGAGGCAGTCCTACCCTGTCCTTTTAGGGTTGCTCTGAGTTCACATCAATTTGATGGCAATGAGTGTGAGGATTCTGTTGGTTTGACAGTCGAGTGCTTTGACCACTGGGCCTCCAGGGTCTGTGTGTGTGTGTGTGTGTAAGTAAGTATATAAGCTTGATGGGCATTAGAGAAGGCCATGCTGGCTTGGGAATAAACATGCCGGAGTTCAGATCTCCACACAGAGTAGCTATGTGACCCTAGACAGATGATTAGCCTTCTCTGTGATTAGAAAAAATGTGGATCATTTAAGTCTCTACTCGGGGTGGGCTGGCTTACATCGCTTACTGTCTACAATCAGCAGGCCTTGTCTTTTGCACACCATAGGTGTGTGTTATACTAGAAGAAAATAGTGGGTTCCTCTCGGGCAGTTTCATGAGAGGAAGGGGTCTTCGGTGGAAGAAGACAATCAAGCCTGGGGTTCCCGGAGACCCTAGCCCCTAGTCTTTCCAGCAGAGGCCTGGAGCCAGCTTTGCATTTTCTGATTCCTACAGTGGCCATCACTGGACACTGCTCGCCATAGACTGCTGCCGGTGGCTTGTGGTAGTATGTGTCAGGTGCTTTGTATGTGTGTGTGTGTGTCTAACTACCGTCTCCATCCCCAGTGTTGCAAGAGAAGTGAGAGCTCTGGGTCAAATTTAAGAAACAAGTCAGGAGTGGGGGCTCCAGAGAATTGTGAGGAGGAAGCTTTCCAAAGGTCTTTGCCATGGGCCGGCTCACTGTACTGGAATCCTGGCTACAGCCGCTCTGGCTTTACCTTAAAGATAGCACACCTACCCATGTCCTCTTCGGTGGCGCCACTCAAATTCAATGCCATTTAAACAGTGGTTATAATAGCTGACTTTTCCAGAGCAGTCCCCCACCCCACTTTCTTGACCTCTGCCGCTATTAGCAGAGAGAGAGAATGAATGTGAACATTGATTGTGTTGGACCGTGCAGTCCCCCCATCACAAGCCCTGCTGGGGGACGGCCTACATCTTGGGGTGGGGGCCAGGTGAAGGGATTTGGCTTCTAGCCTGGGTCCCAGTGGAACTGCTTCCTTCTGATCGGCCGTTCAGGACTTCACCCCAGAGTTCAGGGGGCTTGTCTGTTCCAGGGGGCACTGCAGAGCCAGATGCACCCTCCGACCTCTGCCCACTTTGGAGTGAAGCAGGAGGAAGTGTCCCCTCCCCCCTGTCATTCCCAGACAAGCCAGTGGGGAACTGCCTGGCAAGCTGCTCCCTCACTGCGGGGCTCCAGGCTGATCTCTTAATCCTTGGCTGGAAGGCAGAACTGGAGCCCAGTTTATCCCAGGCCCTGAAATCCTCCTCTCAGAAGGATGTCCGCGTCAGGAGGCGTTTGTTGGGATCCCTAGAATTTCCCGTGAGCCACTTTGCGGGGCATGGCCTGCCTGTTAGTTCCCACACACAGAGTTTGGGGATGCACGCCCAGCTGCTATAAATAGCCTCATCGCAGGCCTCCTCTGGGGTGGTTTTATAAATGACAGCTAGATCTGGTTCCCTCTTGACAGAGCCCAGCCGCTGTGGCTGCCCTGCCGGTCCCCTCCCCCCCCCCCTCCTACACTTACACCCCCCCCACTAAGGACTCATCACTGGAAGTCCCTGGAATGCCCTGCCTGAAGCACCATTCCTAGCCCTTGGGGCAGCATTCAAGGGTCCAGCAGAGTGGGGAGGGGAAAGGGCCAGGGGAAGGATTGCCACCAAGAAGTGAGATGTCATTAGGAAAATGTTCTTACATGGGAGTATCCAGAAGTCTCAGGCAGTGCGCCCTGACTGCATCCTGACTGGGGCCCCGAGGGTTTGTGGGGAGGGTGGGGGGGTAGAGTACCCACCTGACGTATGGGCAACAGGTGAGGTGCCGGCCCTCGGCATCCTGGGTTCCCTTAGTAACCCACTGCAGCCTTGTCATCCGTGCAGTTTACTAACCTTTTAAGCAGCTATTTATAGCCCGGCCTGCATCACACGGAAATGCTGGTTTCCTCCTCGGCTGGAGAAGATGGATGGTCTGTGTTTCCTCCAGAGCCCTTGCTGTTGCTGAGTGCCCTGGCTTCCCTTCAACAGTCTCTGATGTGGGTGTGAATGCTGTCAGCTTTGATCTGGTCTGGCGGGGGAGGGGGGCACTGGGGTACCGCCCCCCCAGTCTGAGGTGCTAGCATTGGAATGAATCTGCGTCCTTCACCTGTGGCCCATCCCTCTCTGAGTCTTTGATCCTCCCCAGCTTCCCTGCCCTTTTTCCACTTGTCCTAGGATTCTCCAGAGCAGGGATCCTCAAACTTTTTAAATAGGGGGCCAGTTCACTGCCCCTCAGACTGTTGGAGGACTGGACTATAGTTTTTAAAAAAACCAACTATGAACAAATTCACTGTGGGCCCAGCATGAGTCGGTGGCTAAGCAGGACAGCAGAGGTGGCAAAATCACCTGGCGGCGGGCCAAATGAATGTCGTTGGAGGGCCACATGTGGCCCGCGGGCCATAGTTTGAGGACCTGTGCTCCAGAGGCTTGGTGACATTGACATGCTTCAAACTGGAGCTTCCCAACAGGTGCGGCAGGTTGGGGGGTGTGAGGTGTGCCAAGTTCCTCTCAGGCCAGAGGGGACTGAGCAGACCTGTCCTTTTGAGGGAGGGCCTGAGACCTCGGGGGCATTAAATGTCTGCGGTCTTGTTGTGGGATTTGGGCTTTCAGGACACGAGACAGAACAGCATGGAACAAAACAGCAGCTCTCCGCGGGGATATCACTTTCTAGCAGTGACACATGCCGGCAGCCGAGGTGACTACCAGGACGCCTCCGTGCAGAGCAGCAGGGCCGAGAGGAGGAGGGGCCCGTACAAAGTGCGGACCAGGTCTTCAGACATGAAAATCCCCAACCCTCTGTTGAATTCCCTTTCACTCCGAGGGCCCGGGCTTCACCCTAATCCGGACAGCTTGGGTCTGGAAGCAGCTTTCTTTGGTCTCAGCAGTTTGATGTTCCTCTTTGAGGGCTGGAGAGGAAGCCGATTTTGCATAAGGAATGGACGGGAGATGCCGCCTGGGAGGCCTGCCTCAGTTCCCTGGGTGGCCAAGCATCAGGGTGCTCCTTGACACCCAGCTCTCAGATCGGCATCCTCTCACACCCATGGCCCCCTGCCCCCCAACACACACACACCCGGCCCTCCTGAGAGCCTCTCTAAGTGCCAGGCCATTGGGGGACTGCCTGCCTTCCTCTCCACCAAATTCCTCGCACTAGTCGCCACAGGTCAGGTGGGTGGTAGGCACGCCCCAAGCGTTTCCTCAATTGCCTTGCCAGTCGGCTGGAGCTTGCCAGGGAGACTTGGGGCAAGGGGAGCAGCTTGGCGGTGGCATGAGTGGGTTTGGGATTTTTCCAAAATGAACTTTGAAGCCCAGCATGGCCTCTTTGTAGTTGGGAGAACACCAGCGGGCCAGCCCTGTATATGAGCCCCTCACTCACCTCTACAAAATGGGGAAACATTTCTACCTGGAAGAACCCCGATAAGGATTAGGGGCTGCCTATACATAAGTTACCCCCCTGGCCTGATCTCACCAGGGGCGAGCTGAGGGTGATGGCCAGGCCAGATGAGCGGGCTGCATCCGCCCCGTGGGTGAAGTGGCTCTTTTATGTGCCAAACTTGCTTTTAGAAGAGGAAGCGGAGGAGGATTAAACTGAGGAGGGACCTGCGAACACACCCAGGACATGGTCTCTCCTGGGCTCAGGTGGCAGGGTGTGCCTGGAAGAGAAGTCGCAGGCTTGCAGGAGGAGGTGGGAGAGAGCTAAGAACACTTGTTTACCAAGGGGGGCGGGGAACCCACAAGTGAGACTGTCTCAAGTTCCATCACTGTGGGTCTTCCATGCCCCAGAGAGGGGCTTGACTCTGCAGCTAAAGTTTCTTAATCTGGGAAGGGGAGGGGATGAGGGTGGGAAGAAGATGTGCTTTTTAAAAAAACTGCCAAGACAAAACCACAGGTTCATTTCCTGTCCTGGAACTCTCATGGATCAGGATAGAACTGTGCTCCCTCGAGTGTTCCATGCCTGGATTTTCCAAGAGTAGGTCACTGGGCCTTTTTCTCGAAGTTCCTCTGGATGGACTTGAACCTCCAGCCTTTCAGTTAGTAGCCACACACTTGTACTGTTGGCACCACCCCGGGATTCTGGCCTCAGAGGCTCAGGAATGAAACCGGAGCTTCCCAGTTCCAGGAGGGGTGGGTGGGCACGCACAGATTCCTCTTGGATTCACGCTAAGGCTCAGGCTGGTCACCCCCTGATGGAGTAGTGGAACCTCAATCCCTAACCCCCTGGCCCTCGATCCCAGCCGTGATGGTGAACAGAGGGGCTCATCTCCACGTGTGCCATGGAGTGAGATATTGGGGGGTGTTGGCTTATCCATCTCCAGCCATGGCGTGAGCTATGAGGGGTGTTCACCTGTGTGTTCATCTCCAGCATGGAGAACTTGAGGTGCTGGCCTCAATGAGACCAGGGAGAGGTTCATCATCTGTCGAGAGGACAGCTCTGGGGTCGTCCCGATGTGTCGTCCTCAATGCCCGTCTGTGGGGTCAGGCTGGTACTCAGCGAGGGAGCTTCTGCATTCAATGACGGATCACCCTTCAAAGCTGGGAGTCTCTGGAAGGAAACTGTCGCAGCTTTCTCCCTAAGAGCGACCTGTGGGCTGGAACCTCCAACCTCCAGTTAGCAGCTGAATGCTCCGACGGGACTCCCAGGAGGGGCTGGGTTGCTCAGTGGCTTTTGGCTTGTGTCTTGTCCAATGCGATTTTCAGTGTCAGAAACCCAGGAGAGGTAAAACCGTAGCGGCAAGTCATTGGTTGGAGAATGACCAAGGAGCATGGCAGGGAGGGTTGGGGAGGTGGGCAGATGGGGATGGGCAGCTGACTGCAAGGAGTATGTCGAAGAAGAGACTGTTCAGAAATGGATCGAGGCGCGCATGGCACAACTCTTCAGCTCTTCTTCATATGACTGACCTATTGCATTGTCTGGCGTGTGAATTTATATGCCAATAAAACTGTTAAGAGAAAAGAAAGTGGGGGCAGAGGGCCTTTCTTGTTGCTGCTGTTGCTTCTTGAGGGGCTGGTGGAAGTAGCGAACCCCCTCCCTCCCTGCCCCCTCACCAGACTCATCAGCTGAGTCCCAGGTCAGTGCAATATTGGGGGCCATGGGATGGCATTCAGCAGAGGGCCAAGTCCAGGGGACCCGCTCCCTTCTTGAGGCCCCGCCTCTGCTCTGCAAGAGGACAGCAAAGAAGCAATTGGTGTGCACCTCCCTTTTCAGTGAGGGTAAGCACCTTGCTCCAGGCCACACAGCTGGTAAAAGGCAGAGCCTAGATTCCAGAGGGGCTTGACCAACCCTAAGTCCACTGTCCTCTAAATTTTGTATTCATTGACTAAAATGAATCACCGTGACCACGTTAAAGTGTCTCACGTATGTTTCCCATTACTGGGTGTTTCTGGTACAAAGAACACTCCCAGCCGTCCGCTATCCAGAGGGAAGAGGTGTTGGATCCGTGTCAGTAGCTGGACTAAGAAGGGGCTGCTATTAAAATGCCCCTTCTCCACCCGTGAAGTGAAGTGGGGGCTCAGCCGGGAGAGGAAGGCCTTGGTGATAGGAGTGCATGCAGCTGGCACCAAGGGAGAAGTGGCAGTGAGTGTGGCACAGAACCAGGCGGTGTTTGGCTCCCTGGTCCCTGTGGGTTGGACCAGCACCCAGCAGCAACATCCACGTGACCTGGAGCTCCTGAGGGGCCCTGCTGCTGACCCAGAGATGCCCAGCCAGTCCCCTGGACACCCGGCGCATGGTGCAGGGTTCTAATCTCTGACGCAGAGGGCGTTGAAGGCAGGGGGTGGGGGGGGTCGTGTCCATGCCCTCCTAACTCCACACACTGGCTCAGATGAGGCCCACTGCTGGTGGGCCACCCTCCAGGAAAGGGGAACTGTGGAGATTCCAGTTTGAACCCGTGCTGGCCCCTGTGGGCTCCTTCTGCCCCCTTCTGCCTGCCAGCCTCGACGGGTCCCGTGCTTGCTGTTTGGGGCGCTGCCAGGCAGGGCAGCTACAGCCTTCCAAGCCTAAATGTCTCTTCTGCCCCACAGGGGCTGCCCCAGGCCAGCCTGCCTTTTTACCCGAACTTTTTTTTTTAATTCTTTCAGGGAAATCCGTTGCCGTAAATGCCTGTCTTTCATCTGTGCTTTCTCTGCGTGAATTCAGAGACTTCCCCTGCAACCACAGCTTGTTTTGTCTGAGTTCCCTGTTCACCCCCCACCCGACTCCTCACCCGCCTTTCCCTGAGACTCCTGCTTCCTCCCCTGAGAGCCCAGTCGTTTGGTCAGCAGACATTCCCACCCCCCACTCCCCACCCCCCACCGCCCACCGCCCACCGCCCAAGCATCACTCCTGGGCCAGGTTCACGGGTTGAAAGACGGGCCAGGGCCACGCCTGCCACCAATAGCTCACAATTCCATGGAAGATTGTGGCAGACATGGTTAAGTAGAAATGTAATGCTTTATTTGATCTCATTTTTGATCCATTTAGAAGTTGTTTTAGTTTAAAGAAAAAAAGGAAAAAGAAGGGGGAATTAAGCCTCCATTGAATTCCCTCTGACCCTGTGACTAGCTTTGCCATCCTGCAGTGGAGAGTGGACTGTGACAGCCGTGCCTCGGTGAAAACTGAACACCTGATCATCTGCGCTCCCTTCTGACTCGTTTTAAAGTTGTTCTAGTTCTTCATGGCTTCTACTTTTTCTTTCAGTTCTATTTCATTTTGTTACTGTTGTTGTGTTGTGTTGTGTATGTTCTGTGTGTGAGATGCAGGATAGGTAAGGGGACACGGCAGAGGGGAGGTTGGGGGGAAGTGGGCAGCTAATAACAAGGAGTAGAAGGACGAGGACAATGTTCTCATATGATTGTGGTCATGATTCCACAGTTCTTGATACGATTAGCTATTAAATCGCCTGCTGTGCCGATTATGTGCCGGTAAAACTGTGGAAAGAGAAAGATCCGAGGGGCGGGGCGCCGTGCCCTGTCCCTTGGGGACGACACAAGAGCCAAGCTGAGTGCTTACCAGCTGGGCTGGGCTCTCCAGCTGCTTTTCCGTAAGCACGAGGCTGTGCCCAGGCTGGAGTTTCCCATGGACGGGATGCTCAGCTTCATCCGAGGGTCCCTGTCATGTCGGCGGAGAGCCGCCGCTGCACGTTCCGAGACCGCGCCGTCTTTTCAGGGTCTGAAAGCCTGGTCTTTCTTGGTGGGGATTGTGAACTGCTGACTTAGTGGGGAAGCAGCCGATCTAAGCCACCGGGTCTCGAAGGCAGCGGGTCTGTTTTTGTTTGGAGATGTGACTCAGCGCCTGGGTCCTCAGTGTGTGATCCGGGAGCCCCGGGGCCCCTCCTCAGAACTTACTGGGATCCTGGGCCACGTCCCAGAGCGAGTGTGCCAGAGCTAGGCACTCTCTGCTCTGCCCCAGCCGCTCGGTGACGCGGATGCGTGCTCAAATTCCTGAGCCCTCGGAGGGAAGCAGGACGGTGCCCACTCTAGCCCTCGGCCTCCTAATTCACCTACTCATCCTCCCTGGAGGGCTGGCAGCACCCCTTTATTCACTTACTAAGCCGCCCGCTTACCCAGCACTCACCCCCACACCTGTCTTTTCTCGTCTGAGCAAGGCTCACTGCGTCTCTGTTGGACTGCCCCAAATCGCCGAGTCAGGGCACTCCCTGCCTTGCACTCCTGGTGAGGGCTGGCGCCCAGGCACACTACTGAGCAGGACAGCAGCAACACTTCCTACGCCACCGTGGCGTAGGGTGCTGTGCACACAGTCGGCCTCAGTGCCACGCTCTTCTCTCGCCTGCACGCCCAGTGGCTGGACAGCTGCCCAGATCGAGCCCGGCACCATCCGGAGCTCAATGAGGTGAACCCCACGTTGGGCTTGTGCTAAGTGAGTTCCAAAGCCCCGGGCCCAGGGGAGCAGTTGAAGCAGGGCTGTATTGCTCAGGGGCCCCTCGAGGCAGCCTTGGCTCTTCTCTGACTGAGCCGACCTTTCAGGGTGAGGCCCCCGTTCCCTCCCATCTCCACCCCCACACCATTTTACAGGCTGTCCTCTTCCGTTTGTTTTTCTCCGCCATCACCCCAGCGTCCCCGTGTGGGAGATTTAGCCTCTTTTTGAGGGGCATGACGAGCGGCCATTATAAATGAGATGGCCCAAGGCAGGGCCCCATCAAAACCCTGCTGCGAAGAAAGTGCATTTCATCGTCTGGCCCAATTAAAATTCCATTTGACTCCGGCTAAGTTTCCCAAGGGCGGTTCTGCCCCCCTGGCTGCTGTAGGGCTGACATAATCACTTGAAGGTGTTTCCAGGGGCTCCTGGATGCCGGAGGTGTGCTTGTGGGGAAGAGGGCCCAGGCAGGCACGGGATCGAGTGGGATCTGCTGGAAAGGTTGTCGTGGGAAAGAACCTGCCCCGTGACTTGGTAGGTGTCACCTGCTGCGTCGTCTGCTCTATTTCAAGAGGACTCTGCCCTGTCTGTCGTTTAAAATCAGAGAAGATTGTGGTCATATGTGGCAGAAAGTCTGTTATTTTTACCACCCCTCACAGTGAAGACGGAAATTGGTCTCATCGTGATGTACTTCCACTGCCACTATCCATGGCCCTCCTTCCGACAAGCATTAGCTCTTCGACAGTAAGCCCCGTCCGTTTCTCCCTCCCCACTGCCATCTCGTCTGTCCCCGCTCCGGGTAAATCTGTGCATCTCCACGGGACCAGGCAGCCTCCCTGCGCTCCCACCTGCTGCTGCCCATCGTGTTGCTGTAAGGTGTTGTAAAGGCATTTCTGACGCCTGGCGGCCCCGGGTGCCACAGGACAGAGTGCTGCCAGGACCTGCGCCGTCCTCCCCATGGCTCTTACGTTTGAGCCCGTTGTCATTCCCATCCTTCTCCACCACTCTGACAAGCACGGCGGCGTCCTTTACAGGGACTCGTCTTGCCACCGTGGTCTGAGGAGCCTTCTGTCTGAGCCTTCTCCTGTGCTGTGGTGGTTGGCCTCTGGGCAGCCCTCCACACTTGGACTATTCCCAAGGCATCGCTCATCTTTGGTCTCCCTTCTGCGGTGTCTGTCCGACTTCCGCAGGTGTAATAAGCCATCGGTCGCGAAGATCTGGGCCTGGCCGATTAGGGTCAGGCGCCCCTTCGTCGTCAGAGACACATCCTGGCTTTTCGACGCGACTTGTCTTGAAGAGGGCTGTGCGGCACAGGTCCGCCCAGTGGGCGAGTCCTTTGCTCTCTTGACCGCTGCTCCCGTGGGCTTCAACAGTGGAGTCACGCACGGCGAGATCCTAAACAACTTCAATCCTCTCTCCAGTTATCAGGCCCGGGGGGAGGATTTGGGTCCTTTTCCCCACTGAGCTGCAGTCCCTACCGAATGCTGAAAATCCTCGGCCTGCATCAGCCTGTGCTTCGAGGCCTCGTCACTTTCAGCAGGCACAGCGGGGTCATCTCTCAGCCTTCCTCCGATCTTGATGCCACATGACTCTGTCATCGAGCCTCTCTGCTTACTTTGCTCGGTACACAGACTGAACAAGTGTGCGGAGAGAGTACAGCCGGGAGGCACATTTTCCTTGATTTTAAACCGCTCAGCCTGTCCTTAGAGCTTTCCCAACAGCCGCCACTTGGTGCACGTACAGGGTCTACATCAGCACGGTGAAGGGGTCTGGAATTCCCGTTTCTGCTCAAGGGCATGCTGAGTTTGGCATGGCCCACACAGCCCAGCGCCTTTGCGTAGTCAACAAAAGACAAGTCAACCTCGTGACCACTCATAAACTTGGTTTTCTGTGCATTGCCTGTTCCAGAGATTTCTGATACGTTGTTCTTGTGGGATTGATTTCCAACCTCGGGGACCCTGTGTATCCGGGGTAGAGTTGATCCCGACGATTACGCCAGGCTTGTCATCCGAGGTGCTCCATGTAAGTTCGAAGCACCAACCTTTCCGCTCCTCGTCTAGGGCCATTTGCATGAGCTGGAGGCTTCTTCCGGCCCATGCCGTGGTTGTCCTTTTGTGTCCGACTGACCTCACCCACAGTGACGTCTGCAGAACTCACCCATGTCATGGCGCTTAGCGGGACTTCCTCTCTCTGAGGAAACAGCCTCTCGTATGGAAGCCCCACCTTTCAATGGGGTCGGGGTTGTTTCCACCTTTGGCGAGGTGACTGATGCTGCAGGGGATATCAGTCTATAAAGGTGGAGGTTTTCATACATGTCTGTTGAGGCACGGTGGAATTCATTTCTTAACTCACAGGATCCCACGAGCAGAAAGACTGTCGGGTATGGTAGAGCAATGATTGGTCACGTGTTCTCCAGAGAGCCGAGATCTGCGGGAATCCTTTGCTATGTTCTGTGTCCAGTGTTCTCTGGCCTTCTGCGAGGAACCAAGGGAAGTGGCAGAGATGCTGTGAGGGGACCAACCTGCGCAGTGGTGCCTTAACTGGAAGGGGAGTCCCAAAGGCCCCCTCCTATGCTGGGTGTGGGGTGGGGGAGGGGGGGGAGAGCCAGCTCATCCTGCTGCCTGAACAGACCTTGTGGAAGCCTGAGCAGCTCCGCAAACCAGGATTCGAAGACCGTGGTGGGCCAGTCTGCTTGCCACAGAGACGCTTCCTCCTCCTTCCTTTTATTCCTGGCTGCCAGACATCCTCCCTCAGCTTGGGCCGCCATGGTCTGGGTTGCCTGGCAGAAGGTGGAGTTCTGCTAGCTGTGCGCTGGCAGAAGCTTCTCTAGCCTCTGCCTCCGGAAGGGTAGGGCTGGCCTCGCCTGTGTCCTTTCACTGACTGGCCCTCTCTCTGCCGCAGGTCAGTCTCCCCCACCCTCTTAGGTCTTTATAAATCAAACATATGGCCTCTGTGAGGTGAAACACACAGGTGAGGTGAGGAATGAATGGGCACAGTGGTCTATCAGCTAGTGCCCAGTCGGTGTAAAAACTTGGAGGGAGAAGAGGCGCCCAGGTGGCCAAGGGCCGGTGGACGGTGGGGTGTGCTGCAGGCAGATGAAAGTGGTGAGGCGCGGGGAGTGAGCTGCCGTCTAGTGGCCAGTGCTTCCCAGGTGGGCAGGGTCTGGGGTGGTGGTGGGGTTCCTTGGGACCAAGAGCCTGATTCTCTGGGCACTCAGGGCTCAGCCGGCCCTTTGTCCCTTAACCCATGAGAGATAGGCATTAATCAAGCTACCAAGGATTACTTTGTCCAGTAGAAAGGGTGGGAAAAGGGGCAAAAGACAAAGCAGTCACTCACAAAAGGGGAAATGCAAAAAAAAAAGAAAACCCCAAAACGGCACACAATATCCAAAGAGATGCAAACCGCCCCCCCCACAAATCGCCCCTCCCCTGCCTCCAGTTGTTACACGTAGAACTGTGCCCCCCACCAAGAGACATATTGAAGTCCCATTCCCTGGCTCCTAATTTGGAAATAAGCGGTATCTGAAGGAAGAATTCTACCCAGGAGGATCTCTCTCAGGGCAGTGCATGGGGCTGCAGCTGCCCTACCAGGAACTGCCTGCGAGTGCCGGGGGCTCCAAGAAATGGAAGAAGGGAATTTTCCCTGGGAGTCTTGGAGAGTGACTGGCCCGGCCGGTAAACCCAAATCCAGACTCTTAGTGTCCCAAGTTGCCAGGTGACTAAGGTGTGTTCTGATTTTCCATCCAGTCTCTGCAGCCACTCTAGGAACGGAATTCTCCCATCAAAGTGGACACGATGAGAAAATGACACAAGTGACTGGGAAGTGGGTGTTCTAGGCATTATTGTGAGGGGAAAAAAACAACTGGTATTTTTTGTTTTCAGGTTAACTTGGCAAAGACCCTGAAACTTGCAGTTACACGTGTCTGGACATCTTCCAAGGAGGTGTCAGCATAGACACGGATATACTTCACAGCATGATTAGTAACGGTGGCAAACCACTACGATCCTTGCCTGTAGGACTGGTTAAATTAGAACATGATGAGTAGTACGCGGCCATTAAAAAGCGTGCCCTTGGGCTGAGCCCCGGTGGCGTAGTGGTTGTGCGCCAGACTGCGGCCCACTGGGACGGAGGTTCAATTCCAGCAGTGGGGCTGGGCCTCCTCCTCCCACCACTGGAGAGCAGTGATGCCCCCCCCCCCCAAAAAAAGCGTGCCCTCAACAATACTTAAAAATGTGAAAAGGCTAAGGGTAATGAAGTATGGAAAGAACGCATCGCAATTCTATATCGCATGATGACAACTTAGAAGAGCAGGGATCTGTATGACCGTGGAGAAGTAAACCGGTGTGAACTAGGGAGAAGGTTCAGAGCGTTGCTTCTTTGAGCCCCACCTTGCTTTGTCGCTGTTTTCTCTTTAAACATCACCTTTCTCTGTCTCCTACTTGCATATTTGGGTGGTGCAAAGAGCCCGCCCTTATTAAGGTTTTACTATGAAGAAACAAATCTCCTTGTCCCTCTCCCTGACAGAAGGTGACTCTGGGAGGTGACCCCTTTCCACCCCTTTGTATCTATTGGTAACAAATACTTTCTATTGAGTTTGCACCGGGAATAACAAGGAGACTTTAACTCTCTCTTTCCCATCAGTCTCCCGCTTCCCTCCTCCTATCTCTGGTGGCTACATTGTTCTTTCAGTCTGACGATTGGTCAGCATTTATATATGATTATGTTCGCAGAGCTGAGCCATATAATCATATTCCCCTCTCTACCGCTTTTGATTTCTTTGGAACAAAACAAATTTTATCTTGTTTCTTTCCTTGCTTAAATTGCCTCACTAATCGAAGAAGGTAGGGTTACTTAGAGGGTTACTCACTGGGCTGCTAACTGCAGAGTCAGCCATTCAAAACCACCAGCCACACTGTGGGAGAAAGACAGGGCTTTCTACTCTGATAAAGGGTGCTAAAGTCTCACAGGGGCAGTTCGACCCTGTCTTCCAGGGTCGCTGTAAGTATTAGACTCTGTGGCAGTGAGTTTTACTTGATTGATAGTTTAAAAATAGGTAGAAAATCCTTTAAAAAATATGTCTGGAGGCAGTCTGTTTATGCTATTCAGAAGTCTAAAGACAATTTCCTCATTGGGATGATGTTAGGAACCTGTTTCCCACTAGAGACCGTGAAGATCTGCTGTTTCACTCTCCTGACTTGTCAGGCAGGATGAACTGGGATGGGACGGAGCCCTGGTGGCACTGTGGCTCAGGTGCTGGGCGGCTAACTGCAGCATCTCGTGGGTCAGGTCGCAGGGAGCTGGAACCGACTTGCTGGCAGCAGAAGAGGTGGTGTGTTTTATTATAACTGGGGACCAGGCCTCTTTTTCCTCTGGAGCCTCAAGGCATTCATTTCTGGGAAGTTTTCTGCATTTCTTCACTTCCTGTCACTTTCTGCCATACAGGAACCTCCCGTATGTAGATGTTGGACTTCCTGGAGCAGTTCTCAATGCTTGTATCTCTGCTCTCTCTGTCCCTCTGCTCAGCTTTGGGGAAGAGTTTCTCAATTCTGTCTTCTCTCACTACTGTCATTTGCTGTTGTTGTTTTCCAGAAGTGATTTTCTTTTCCATCTTTAAGAACCTCATCCAGGTCTCTGGACGCGCAATTCTCTTCAGCTTCCAGGCTCTGGCCTCCCGTGTCTCTGGGGAGCTTAGTAATGGGTTTGGGAGGTTTATGTCTTCCAGCAGGGTTTCTCTCACCACAGGGGGGTAGCCCCAACCGCTCCCCGGATTTAGGACCAGAGAGTACAGGGAAACTTCTCTTTGGCTTCTGTCTTTCATGATAGAGGTATTTCTCAGAGAAACACTTAGAGAGATGAGAGGGACCCACCTAAGCTTGTCTGTGAGAGCGGCTGATCGGTTCTGGTCTTCACTCTAGGTTAAACTTTCACCTTCTGCATGTTGACATTTGGGGCCAGTCTGTCCTTGGTTGTGGGGGCTATCGTGTGTCTGTAGGGTAAGTGTCAGTGTACTTGGCCTCTCCTCACTGAATCTCAGTAGCATCTTTCCCCTCCCCAGTTGTGACAATGCAAACTACCCCCAGAAGTTGCTAAATATCCCCATGGTAAGATCCCAACCTCCTGCCCAGGACAGCCTTCCCTCCGAGGTGAGGCCATGCCTGTGGAGTCTTTTTACCAGGGACCCGTAATGTCCAGAGGTTTGTGAATGTGTCTGTCCAAGTAGACTAGAGAAACAAATTCAGAAACACTCATATGTGCACAGGAAAGAGCATTACACATAGGAGTGACTGAATATTGAGAAAACATCCCAGCCCAGTCCAGATCAAGTCCATATTCTGATATTAGCCCATAGGTCCGATACCAATCGATAAAAAGCCCTCTTCAGACTCACACAAAGCATGCAATGACGCCGACTGCAGGAAGACCACAGGCCAGTGGGTGGGAAGTCTTGTGGATCCAGTGGCGGTGTCAACATCGCAGCGCGGGCAGGGTCTCCACACGGCTCCTCCACCTCCCAGGGCTCTGGCTGCATCAGGGTAGCCTCATGTGGCTTCTCGTCAGAAATGACTCACAGGGAGAGAGCATGCGTCCTGCCTCCAGCGAGCGATATATCTCCTTAGCGCCTCCAAATGAGCACATCCAGCCAGGACTCCATTGATAGGCTCAACTCCACCCCTTCACTGGTAATCCTCTCATATTGATAACAGATTGTATAACTACCACAGCGTCTGCCATTTTTCCTTAGCCAGGTTGAATTGTCCTGAAAAACAAACAAGCAAACAAACCGGTCCTGCCTGAGGGTTCCATGTTGAACATGTGGCAGTCATGTACTTTGGTGTCAATTTCAGGATTTG
>PVJH01034187.1:0-20849 GCA_004026705.1 Nesogale talazaci | reverse complement strand
CCGAAGGTTGGCACACAGATGGAGGTAGTCCCCGGGTGCTTCCTTCCACGTGACTTCCGCATTGTCGAAGGGGAAGTCGAGATGGACCTTTCTTTACCCCACAGCTGTACTTGGACCAGCATATGAAAAATCCACTTATTTTCACCCAAGGCGCGGGCAACTTGAGCCAGCACAAGACTCCAGCTTCTCTCCATCCTGCCAAAGACAGCCGGGGGCAAATGAAAAGTCCAGCCTTCGGCTTGGAAATGGAATATACAGCCGTAAACACGAGAAGGTGATTTTCTGGGAAATAAGTCTGGTTTACACATATCCAGGTCGCAGAGCCTGACCTGGCTCCAGGCCTTTTCGGGTGGAACTGGCTGCTAGGGATGCCTGAACTTTGGGGTTGCCACACGACGTTCGTGATCCATTCTTGGCTCGCCAAGGAGTGGAGTTCCGTGTTCAAGCCCAACCTTCTATTTCCGGCCCACAATTCTGAAACACGTAAACCTGAGATGTCGGTAACTTCCACCTAGGAAGTACCTGCCGCGTCTCGAGCAAGGACCCTGCTTTGAAGATCAGACCCTACTGGCTGCCCCACCGACCACCCCGGTTTCGGGGACTTCTTTTGTTCACCGTGGAGCACTGCCCCAACGTAAGTAATGCTTCTCATGTTGGCATCTTCTGGATGGACTGGAGATCTTTGGGCCGCTGCAAGAGTGAATTGTACCATATCCAAGTCCCCATTCGATCGATAAATCATGTTTAAACAGGATTATGCTCCACCGGAATACAGTTTGCATATTTTTCTAGCTGACAGAACCTACTGACACTTAGCAGGGTAGATGGCAGCTGCCCCCACGTTAAGCTATTAGGAAGGCCTGGGTAAGTTCTAGAGACGAGATGGCTGTCTACGAAGGGCAGAAAGAGGGAAAGAAAGGAATACAGAGGGACAGTTGGTGAGTGAGTGACTTCATAGCAGCGGGCGATGGCTTCAACAATGCAGTTAGCGATTCATGCTGTATGGGAAGTGGGCCGGGGCAACCGCTCACCTGACCGTCGGAAAAGAAATCTTCTAAGAGTGGGGTCAGAGTTTCCCTTAAAACAACAAGATAGAAAGGGGGAATCAATCGTAGAGATCTACATATAACCTCCTCCCTGGGGTACAGACAACAGGAAAGTGGGTGAAGGGACACATGGCACAGTGTACGATATGATAAAATAATGATAATTTGTAAATTACTAAGGGTTCATGGGGGAGGGCGAGTGGGGAGGGAGGGGAAATAAGGGGAATTGGTACTGGGGGCCTAAGTGGAGGGAGGACGTTTTGAGAATGATGATGGCAACAAATGTACAAATGAGGTCTGCATACAATTGATGAACGTATTGATCACGATGAGTTTGAATGAGCCCCCAGTAAAATGATTTTTTTAAAGAAGCAACAAGGTAGAAGAAAGTGGCAGGTGAGTTGAAATTGCACTGCCACCTTACAATCTGCGGAAGGAATTTCATTTCCCTTTAGCTTATGGCAATTTCGAACACCTGAGGAGCAGCTGACGCCCCCAAAGAAGAAGCCTCTTCCAAGGGGCTGTTAATTTTTTTTAAACTCCCATGAACTTACAAATGATCATTTTCTATCAAGATTTGTGTTCCTGGCCCGTCTCACAGTTCCCGGGACGGTACAGGCGGTTTGCACGCAGCCCCGGGACGCAGTGCTGCGTGAAACCACCCACCACTCTAAGGGACAACGACGGGATTTTCTACTCCCATCCGGAGTACCAGCTGGGGGACCCCAATGCAGGTCGTTCTGCGCGGCTCAGATCGGAATCCACTCGAGGGCCGTGAGGGAGAGGAGCTGAAAGCCTGGGAGTTTGGATCCACTCCGCAGTCAGTCATTTGCTTCCTCTAGAAAGATTGTAGCTGAGCTCAGCGTATGGAGCGGCTCTACTCTCTAACACGGGGCTCAGGAGGTGGACTCCACCCCACAAGAACGGCTTGCAATTCTTTTTTCCCCTCCTCAGCCTCCTAATAAGCCTGTGTGTATTGCGTGCACGTGCGCGTGGGACTGTGCGGGACAGAACAGACTGAGGGTGAGGGCCTGTGTGTGCTTGATATCTTGTCTGGTGTGATTAAAGGAGCAAGCGGGGGAGGGGGGGCTGGTCTTTGTTTATTTTCCAGATAAATCTCATCTCTAATCCGGATGCACAGCAAGGCTTTTAGCAAAGGGAAAGAGGGCCCCTGCCCCGCCCCCCATTCCCCACCCCACCCCATCCACCCACCCACCCTCTGCGGGTATAAATCACAGGCTTTATGCCTCCTCTATGAGCTTGCGCGGTGGAGGCGAGCAACGTTGCAGGCTCTCATTGGGTGACGCTTCATTACTTGGCCAAAAAAAAAAAAAATCCCCAGGGCCAAAACGTTATTTAATGTGCTATGAAAATAAATGTGATTTATACGCGTGTCGTCTGCCCAGACGTCTTCCCGGTGACTGCAGGTGCTGTCGTGCATCCGGATTAGCGCCTCGATTTATCGCAGGCTGCCCTCGGCGCGCACGCGCTCCGCCACAGGACCCCGGCCACACCCTCCCCGTGGACCAGCCTGGCCGGCCGGACCGCAGAGAGGCTCCCGCGGCTGACAGTTCCGGGCTGAGAGCGCGTGGGAGACGCACGCACGCCCCCCCCCCCCAACCCCCCGGGATGGCGGTGGGACCGCGCTTGTTTGAGGGCTGGCAGTTCGCGCTGCAGACCCCCAAGTTTCCAGGGCGGCGGGGAGGCCGGACTAGTCAAAGGTGGGGAAAGAAAGAGCCGAGGTGCAATTTTCATTTCAGCTCGGGACTGGGGCCCACATGTTTAGTTCAAAGTCTGCGAAAACCTCTGAAAAGCAGGCTGGCGCGGTCCTTGTCGGCAGGCCTTCAGCTCCGATGGGATTTGATCGGCAGGAAGGAGTGTGGTCGGGCTGTTTCCATCATGGCCGCAGAAAGAGGCGCAGAGCGAGGCTGGGTCAAGGCCCCGCAGGCCCCAGGCAGCGTCGCGGGCACCCCTGCCTTCCACATGCAGAGCTGACTTGGGACCCCACCGGGTCCTACTGCTCCAGACCTGGAGCCCGAGGTTGGGCGAAGTGGCAGAATGGAGACTAGACACCCCTGATGTCGTAGGCAAGAGCCATCAGGCATTCGACCGGCCAAAATAGCCAGAGACGGCGCTCTTGGTGGTCAGGCCATGGAGGTTCTCAGAATTCTTGCCTTCCACTTGGGAGATCCACGTTGGATTTCAGGCCGAGGGAACTCATGTGCGGCCACTTCCCATGCGTCAGGGGAGGCTTGCCTGTTGCTATGATGCTCAACGGGTTTCAGCAGTTTCTAGACTAAGACAGACTAGGTAGAAAGGTCTGGCAATCAGCTTCAAAACACCGGCCAACGAAGGTCTCTGGATCAAAACTATCCAGTACAAAGCACATCATGGAGGAGATGATCCAGGACAAGGCAAGATTCCTTTCTGCTGTGCAACTCACAGGTTGCCAAGAGTTGGGTCTCACTGGACCACAACTCACCACGACAACATTTTAAAGGAGAGGAAACTGAGGTCCACAGAGATCCACATCCCATCGTTTGGAACACTGGGGTCTAGAGAATCTTCATCTATCTTCTCTGGGCAGTCACTTAACCGTCAGCTCCTCGTGTGGTTTCCAGCCTTGTCACTCACTCCCCATCCTCTGCTTTCCTTTATAATGAAGGGTTCCAAATAATATCAAAACTAGTCAGAAACTACATCAAACTCATATTAGTCTGATGGGACCCTGGCGGGTTGTGGGGGTGTGTGTGGGGGTGTTGGTGTTTAACCAAAGGAACTTTCAGAAAGCCTATGGTCCAGACTGATTTTAGTTATGTCTTTTGTTATGTCGATTGACCTTGATGTCCCCTAAGATTGTGATCCTGAGCCCTAAAGACCAGTGACTCATTCCCTGAAGGTGTTTCATTATGTCTGAGAAGTTTTCATAATGTGCCCCGTGTGTGCCACCACCTTCACGAACACACTTGGGGTTTAAAAGAGACCTCGACTCTGAGGGCCTAATTAGGAAGTCCTTTCTTTTAGTTTTCTATTTAGAAATAATTTCAGATCCACCCAAAAGTTGCCAAAATAGGACCACGAAGTTCTATAAACTCTTTATTGTGATTCTCCAAATATTCATACTTTGATCATGCTAGCGTTATCATTCTGTGTGTGGGAGGGATTTTTTCCCCCCTGAACACTTTGGTTTCTTGAACATGTTGTGCTTTTATCTTTAAATGCTTCAGTGTGTACTTCTTAGATTCCTTTATACACTGACAGTGCAGTTATCAAATTCAGGAAATTAACATTGACACAGTACTGTTATCTGATGTTTAAAGTTAGATAATTATCTTATGAATACCCTTTTTAGGACATTCAAAAAACAAACAAAAAAAACCTTACTTTTGGATTTGGGGACTTACGTGAGAAAGGGATTTAAATGTGCTGTTTTTGGCTATTTCAGGCAGTGGCAGCATCCACTACTTAACGCACCTTCTCTTCCTGGGAATCGGTCCTGAGCTTAAGCTGATGGTGAGTCATGTGGTCTCTTTAAGAGGTGAGACATACCTCCTCTCTCCACCTTTATAGCAGTTTTGACACTGCCATTCCTCCTGTGGCTAATTCATTGCAATACTACCACCACCACCACCACCACCCAGGACTCACAGATCACACTCAACACTTCTGTGTTTACCGGGAAAGCAAAAGATTGTAATTCATGATCAGAAATGACTCAGGATACAGTTCTTAGGTCAGGACTCCTCAGTCATATCCACAGGCTTTCAGCCTCTGCCCCATTCAGGCCAGTGTTAGAGAGTTCTTTAGCTTTGTGAAGGTGGCAGAGTGGGTCCCATATTGAGCCGCTAACTACGAGTTCAGCAGTTCAAACTCACCAGCTACTCCAGAGGAAAAAGACGAAGTTGTCTACTCCTGTCAAGATTCGAAGTCTTGGCAAACCAAAGGGGCAGTTCTTACCCACACCATAGGGTCACCAGGAGTCAGAATCAGCTTGAGGGCAGTGAGATTTAGCTCTGTAGGTCAGTAAGTCCCACAGCAGACCTTTAGACCCATGTTACCATCTCCGTCTTTCATATTCTCCCACTCTCTCTTTCTCTCCTCCTTTTATGCCTGGCATGGCAAAACTGACCAAGTCCCTCTCTAAGGCTCCGCACATCTTATTTGCAAGGCTCTGCCCCTACAAGAGTTCCATACACTCCATTTCAATGAAAGCAAATGTCCAATCCCTTCCATGAGAAGCACCTATTTGCATAGTATCACTCAGGCATTCTGGGAGAGTTAAAGTGACTACAGACTAGATGGGTCATACTGAGTAGTTCATTCCACTGCATGATTCAACGGAAAGCTAACCATTTTCACTTTTCAAAGTACACACACATACATTTTTCTGTGTGTGCTGAAGGAGGCCTTGTGATGCTGTCAGGCTAGCATTGGACTGCTCACCTCAGGGTGGGTGGTTCTAGCCCACCAGCTGTCTGCCAGAGAAAGATGAGGCTATCTGACATCTCTTCCTGTCAGGGGCTGCTGTGACTCAGAATTGGCCCCATGGTTGTGGACACACACAAACAAATACATTATAGAATGAATTTATATTTACATATAACCCCCCCCCCCCAAAGAAACAAACCCACTGCCATCTAGCCCACTTCAACTCACAAGGACCTTAAAGGACAGCGTTCACTGCTCCAGGGGGTGTCCCAGGCTGTAAAGCTTGACAAAAACAGGTAGTCTTCTTTCCCCCTGCAGGCAGTTGGGGGGTTCAAACCATGGACTAGGGGTCTGGCAGCCCAATGCCTAATCCACTCTGCCACCAGGGTTCTTTTGTGTATACATATACTAACATGTATGTCTTAACTAATATGCACATGTATGCCTATGTAATGTATATATAAGAACTCTGTTCCTGGAGCGATCTGAGCTACAGAAGCCCACCGGGTGGGTCTAGACTGCCCGGTAGGGTCGCTAGGAGTCAGAATGAATTCATTGCGGAGTTGTCTGTTTCGCTGTTTGGGATAGCAATGACGTAACCGGAACTGGCAGATTGGAAACGTTTATGTCCTCGGACCGCAAAGTGGAGTCAGATTCCTGTGCCCGCGTGGATACCCTTTGGGTTCTTGGCGGGCACGGCACCCTCTGATTCGCTGCGGGCCACGTTTCGGAAAACCTCAGCTCTTCACCGGGAGCGGGGACACGGCCGGGTCCACCCCTCCGCGCGCTTGTGAGAAAGGGCCGTTTGGGGTCTGTCAATGTGTTTGGGGAAACCCAGTTCCTGGTGAAGTTGAGCCACTGGGGACTGTCACCATGCTTGAGTTGGGGAGAGTGGAGCATCGACTTGTGCGTCCCCAGATCCTGTGAGGTGCGAGGTCACAATCTGACCCACGGTCCACCCCTGTCCTCGGAGGCGGACGAGCGAGATGCCTTTGGAACGCTGGCGTCTGTTTTAGAGGCTGTCGCCTCAGTTCCATCATCAGCGAGGGGGTTCTCCCTGCATCCGTGTGATTTCGTATTGTGGTTTGGCCAAATCCGATGTCATAACTAACAAGCTCGGTTCTAGGGACGTCAACTTCGCCATATCGGCCCCAATATAGTAAACCTAATACAAAGCCCAGCAGATAAGGACTTCAGTTTCTCCCTCGAGTTCACCGTGAGGGTGGGAGAGTCATCAACTTGCTTCCCTCCGAACCATATCCATCCCTCACGTGGATAAAGCTCCTTAGGCTGCAGCGGGAAATGATGCTAGCCTGAGGAAGGAAACACGTGGCTTTCTCCCTCCAGCTTCAAACTCCCTTCTGCCAGCTGCCTGTCTGTGCCTTGGACCAGCCCTGATGAAGAGGGACTGTGATGAGCCAGGCATGGGGCTGCCAGAGGGGAGGCCGCAGAAGAGTCTTTGGGAGGTGCTCATTGAACAGTATTTCTGCCTCCTCTCCAACACACATCTCAGGGGGTAGGGTGGGCATTCAGGGAGGTCCCCACGGCCTGATTGAGCAGTCAGAATGGCCTTCTGGGACTGTGGGGCCCTCGGGAAAGTGGTTTGAGTGGTGGCACACCCAGCTCCCATGTTCAGACGTTCACAGGCTGTCTCTCCAGTCCCTGCTGAGCCTAGCATACTTTAAAGCAAATTCCTGCCTTTTCGGTTTAATTTTTTTTAAGGTGTTAGCAATCTGTCTTACGTTCTCCCACCCCTGCTGGGATTTATGATCCTGTTCGTATTTTACTACATGGTCTTGGCAGGCTCCCCTTGTTGAAATTCAAACCGAAGCAACTTGATGGGGGAACAGACATAAAAATATTAATTTGGTGGATATTAAAAAAAATCACACTGGTTATAAATCAAGGGCTGTCTACCGGTTTCTTTCATCATCTAAATGGTCCTTCTAACCAGACCACAAATCTTACTGGGGCGGAGGGGGGTGATTCTTGGGGGGTGGGGGTCCCCTTCCTGAGGTTTTGTAGACAGCTTACAGGCAACACTTCCTCAAACCTGGCTTTGTTTTCTAAAGGTAATAAAACATGAGTACTTCTGGTACAGGCTGGCTAATTAGCCAGTCTCATAGAACAGACCTGAGGCTTAAAAGAAAGTTGGCTGGGACTAAAAGAAATCAGGCTGTGGAAATGCCTACATTTTGATTAAAAAATAGGATTGGGGAGGTCCCGGCAAGGTGTGTATTCTGTTTCTCTAAGGCAGTTGGGTGACGAGGGAGCAGAATGAAGGCAGGGATGGTGGTGGTCTATAAGGAGGAGGGGCGTCAGACTACAGTAAGCACCTACCCCCTACCGTGAAGACCATGAAGCTGTCTTTCCAGGGGCCTCGACATCTGCCACAGAGTTTTGATTTCCGCTGCTGTCCCATGGAGTCCACACTCAGAGCCATGCTCTGGCGCGTTTTCTTGGTTATAGTATTTACGCAAGCAGATTGCAAACAGGACTTCTGGCTGTGGAGTGGCTTGGTGGGTGGGTTTGGATGGGGTGCTTTAGCTCAACCTGCACAGACAAGGACAGTAATGGTTCCGGGATAGGGGTGGGGGGCAGACTGAAGAAAAGATGCACGGACTTCCTTTCCCTATAGTGACCTCTTAATGGTCTCTCATGTCCATCCTACAGCTGATTGTTCCCGTTAAAAGACTCTTGATGGGCACTTTAAAATGGCACAGACATTCCAGGACTTGTTTTTGAAAAACTCTGCATGGTTGGAAGGCTCAATCTGGAAGAGACAACTCATAAAAGTAGAATGTCGTCACGATTGCAACTACCTGTACCTGGAAAAGGACACGTTGTGATGAGGGAGGAGTCGAGAGTGTTCTATCTGTCCCCGGGTTTCTTTAGTGGTGCAAAATCTCACAAGGCAAACAAACCTCACATCCAATCCAGCCATCATCACGCGTGATGTCTGTGTTCCTATGAAGCCCCAAAGACGTCTGGATTTTGAAATTAAGGAGAAAGAAAGTTCTGTTGCTGAAAAGGGGGCAGGCAGTGTTCTCTGAAAACTGTCAGTTCTTGATTCAGAACACTACTAACATGATGACAGGGAAGGAAGGAAGGGTTCAACGTCATGGAACTGATGATGCAGACGCATTGAATGGGAGTATCTTCCACTGTATGTAATCCCAACCATCACAACAAAATCAACTCTTAAGAAACATAGCAAACCCAGGATTTTCTTTTGTGTTGCTTAAAGGCAAACGTTCCTCGCCAATATTTGCTGTCCTATAGATCTCACTCAAGAGGGGCCTCAAGTCTGCTTAAAGAGTATCATGATGAGCATGACTTCACTGTAAAAAGAGACTTGTCTACTTGCTTACCAGGCAGTCTAAGACTGACAGTGCCTTGGACCTGAACAATGATATCCTGATCTCTATGATATAGAAGGAGGGAGGGCTACAATTATTAGAAGCTTCACTCAAAGTAATTAGGAGCTTTTCTGCAGGTGAAGACAAGAAGTGGTTTTTAGTTTTAGAGTATTTAACTGGGGGTGCAAAGAAGTCAGGATACGTGACTTACTTTTGACAGGATAGTATGTGCAGGGTATTGGGATAGAATTATAAAACTATCTGGATTAATTACAACATCCCAAAGAAACTTGGAAATCAGGAAATCCTCCATAAGATCATAAAGTTATGATTCTTCTCAAAATGATTCAATATTGACAACTTTTTTAATTAAAAGATAATTTTACTCGGGGACTCTTACAGCTCATAACAATTCATACATCAATTGTCTCAAGCATATTTGTACATATGTTGTCATCATTCTTTTTAAGACACTTACTTTCTATTGAGCCCTTGGTATCAGCTCCTCTCCCTACCCCACCATGACCCCTTAATAAACTATAAATTATTATTTTATATCCTACATATTATTATTTTCATAAAATTTTCATATCTGTCAACCTTCCCCCATGGTTCCTGTTACTTGTCCCCTGAGTGGTGGAGGTGGTGGTGATGGGCCAATCATTGCGATCAGTTCCCACTTCCTTCCCTTCTCTTCCCACTTTCCCCCTACCCTTCTGATATGGATATTCCCATTTCTGTTCCTAGATTCCATGTGTCATGAATTCTTATCTCTTCCCGTGCACATGTTCCTGTCTAACCCGAAATGGAAGGCAGAACTGGGGTCATGATAGTGGGGAATGACAGAGCCTCAAGCATCAAAGGAGTCACCAGCTTGTGGGATCACGAAGGGTTGCAGGGAGGAGATGAGCCAGTTAAGTGTGTAGTAGCAATGAAATATACCAAGGGCTCAAGCTGAAAATATTTCAAAATGAATATGGTAATATGTGTACAAATGTGCTTGATACAAATGATGTACTGAACCTATATTGAATGTTGTAAGAGCCCCCAGTAAAATAATTGGGAGAAAAGAATCAAAGGAGTCTTGTATGTTTCATCAGTGCTACAATGCATCCTGGTTGACTCATCCCTCCCCTGTGCTCCCTCTGTGAGGGCATGTAGGACAACTTTTTAAAAAGCCCTACTGCCTTGTATTCTTCCTCAAGTGGCTCTGTTTCTTTCTGCCTTTACTCAAACATTTGTCCTTCTGAAGACAGATGAATAAAGAACAAACAGGATAGTATGTGCAGGGAATTGGGATAAAATTATAAAACTATCTGGATTAATTACAGCATCCCAAAGAAATGTAGAAATCAGGAAAACCTCCATAAGATCATAAAGTTATGTTAAATGAATTTGATGAATACATTGTTCTAGTGTATCTAGCACATAACATGACCAGCTTTTATGCCGACATTGTGGGCAGTCATATCGATGGACACTTTTTGGAAATAGTCCTGTTTACATAGGCACTTATGTACTGAGTATCTTCTGAAGGATCTTTTAGCCTAGAGAAGTAGAGGGATTCCAAGTGACCAAGTCTATGCTCCCTTCTCTGACCCCTTGGAAAAACTGACATGTCTCCAGATCATGTCAATGTCCCATCTTAAGTATCAGCTGGAGTGTGTGCCTTCCGCTGTGTGAATTTTGCCACCAGTCAGCTTCCTCCACATGGGCTTGTAATCAAGTCAGCCCCTCTCACCAGGCAATCTTTCCTCACTCAGATTCTCTTTTTTTTCATTAGATACTTTTATTGGGGCCTCTTACATCTCTTATTACAATCCATACATTCATCCATTGTGTCAAGCACATTTGCACATATGTTACCATCATCATTTTCAAAGCATTTTCTTTCTACTTGAACCCTTGGCAACAGCTCCTCACCCACCCACCCCCTCATGAACCCTTGATAAGTTGTAATTATTTTCATATCTTACATCATTTTCTGTCACTCTTCACCCACTTCTCTGTTGTTCGTTCCCCTGGGAGGGAGGTTCTATATTGATCCTTGTGATCAATTCCCACTTCCTCCCCACTCCTTCCCCTTATCCTCCTGGTATCTCTATTCTCATTATTGGCCCTGAGAAGTTTATCTATTCTGGATTCCCTGCATTGAGGACTCTTATCTGTAGCAGTGTGCATGTTCTGGTCTAATTTTATCTGTAAGGTAGAATTGAGGTCATAATAGTGGGGGGGGGGAAGGAAGTATTAAAGAACTAGAGGAAAGTTGTGTGTTTCATCAGTGCTATACTGCACCCTGACTGACTCATCTCTTCCTTGTGACCCTTCTGTGAGGGGATGTCCAATTGTCTACAGATGGACATTGGGTCTCCATTCCTCATCCCTCACCATTCACATTGGTATGATTTTGTTCTGTGTCTTAGAATGTCTGATACCTGATCCCATCGATATCTCATGATCACACAGACTGATGTGCTTGTTCCATGTACACTTTTTTGCTTCTCAGCTAGATGGCCACTTGTTTATCTTCAAGCCTTTAAGATCCCAGATGCTATATCTTTTGATAGTTGGGCATCATCAATTTTCTTTACCACATTTGCTTATGCATCCATTTTGTCTTCAGCAATCGTTTCAGGAAGGTGAGCATCATGGAATTTCAAATTATTAGAATAAAGTGTTCTTGTGTTGAAGAAGTACTTCATTCAAGGCCCAATATATATAGATATAAGTACATAAATCTATTTCCCTCTTTTTATATATAAACATATTTACATATATATATGCTTGCATTTAGACTTGTATAAATGTCCTTTGCCTCCTGTTTCTTTCTTCTATTTCCTTTTACTTTCCTCTTGTCCCACTATCATGTTCAACCTTCATTCTGGCTTGGTAATTCCTTGCTGTTACATTTCCCTTGATTAAAACCCAGTAGGCATCCTATGCCCCTTTCTCCATTGATTTTAGTTCATTTATTGTTCCCTTTTCCCGTTGGTTTTCTCCCACTTCCCCTTCTCCCATATCCTCCCTCCAACTAATGATTCCACTGTTTTCATCTCTGAATTGTTTATTCTGCCTATCTTATCTGGATAGACATGCAGAGACATTAAAAAGTGCGAAAACCAGGCAAAGTCAAAACAACAAAGGAAGACAAGACCAACAAGACAATAATAACAACAAACAACAACAAAATGAAAGCCAATGACAAAAAAGTAAAATCCTATAAATAGTTCCATGTCTGTTTTTTTGATCATTCGTTTGTTTTTACCTTTAGGAGTGTTTTCCAGTCGAGTCTGATAGGCTGCCACATTCTGCCCACAAAGTCTATTTTTGATATTCCCCAGGGACTTCATTGTTTTGCTCCCCCTGCTGCTCTGTTGCACGTCCTTAGTGTTTCACCCCAGTGTGATGGGGTCAAATTGGGCTCGAGTCCCGCACTTTATCTCCAGTGCTGTTCCCCGTAGCACTATCGTTCTGTGAGGGACAGTATGTCTCCTGGGGGAGACGGTCCTATGATCCTCTCTGTGCACTGTCTGCTCTGAGCAGGAATCTCATCCTCTGGGCTTGGTGGGCCAGCCTCTTCATCCCTCTTTGTTTCTGCTGTGTTCTCTAGTCAGATGTGCCCCTCCTCTTCCCAAGCTGTAGCTTCAATGCTGTCCTCTGAAGTGCATTATCCTTGGATGTGGGTGTGGGTGTTGGGGGAGGGTGTCCACATAGTTGGCATTGGTTCCCTGGCATATGCCAGTATGTTGGATTCACGTCTTGTCACATCAGGCTGAAGCCTGGTCTCTCACTCTCCTATGGAGATATAAACCACACCCTTCTCTGGGGTGGATTAATCCCCTGCTCCCCCATGACCTCTGTCTTTCTCTCTCCTCTCTTTCTTTCCCCCTCCTATTTAGTTGACTGCTATATGGATCCCTGGATTGGGTTTGGCCCCTGCCATAGCACCTGACCCTCACCCCAGGAATATATTTATATAGTAGCTTTCCTCCTTACCTCAGTGGACTCCGTTGTACTTGTCCTTTTGTGCTTGGTTTACTTCGCTTAGCATAATTTCTTCCAGTTCTTCTCATGTGGTGATGTGCTACATGCATTCATTTCTGCTTTTTAGGGATGCATAGTACTCCATTGTCTGCATGTACCATGATTTTTTTATTCATTCTTTTATTGATGGAAATGTGGGTTGTTTCCCTCAGATTCCTAATGAAGTGTTTTCTCTGACTGAAATCGATTGAATTATGCCCCTTAAAAACCCATGTTGTAAACCTTACCTTGATGCCTGTCTTTTTCATTGCACTTGGTTGAGACTGGGTTGTCTTCGTTCATGAGGCCTGGTTAGTTGGGAGTATTTTAAGGCAATCTCCTTTGCGATTGAAGAGAAATAAACAAGTGGCCAGAGGGGAAGAGCAGAGATGGGCAAAGAGAAATGAGAAACAACATGAAAATGGCCAGAAGCGAACACGGCCCTTTCCCCAGAGCACACACGTAGGAAAAGCCTGCTCCTAGAACCGGACCCCCAAATTCAGACTTCTAGCCCCCTAAACTGTGAGAGAGTAAGTTTGTTTGTGAAAACTAACCCCTTGTTATGTTTGTTATCACAGAAGTAGGTCACGAATATGCATTGTCTGTAGTTATCTCGCTTCCACTCCATTGTCCCTGGGCCTCCACTAGCTGTCCCTTCCAGCTCTGCCTGTCTTTCTCATTGTCCAGCCTCCACTCTATTTCTGGCAGGGACCACCTGGCTTGGCACTGAATTGATGGTGGGCTCTCTTCAATCTCCTTTCTTTCTTCTCCATTAGAGGTACCATCACCTCATTGAACCTCACATTTCTTATCTACAAATGATAACATATGCAGAGTGTGCTGTGGACGTGAAACCAGGCAATGCAAGCGCCTGGCCCATAAAATTTATAGCAACACAAAACCAAAACCACCACCACCATTGACCTTTTCAGATAGAGTAGAACTGCCCGGAATGGTGTCTATGGGGAAAAGTCTTTATGGAAGTAGATCGCTGGTCTTTCTCCTTTGGAGGTGGTGGGTGTGAGCCGCTGATCTTTTGGTTAACAAACAAGCACTTAACCACTGTGTCACCTTAACAAACAAAACAAAACCCTCACCACCACCGAGTTGAGTCCAAATCATTGAGGCCCTATGGTGTATGAGGTTACAAGCTGGACTGCTAACTAGAATGTTGGTAGTTCAGAACCACCAGCTGCTCCTGGGAGAAAGATGAGGCTTTCTAATTCCATAAGGAGTAGGAGCCTCGGCTGAGCCCTGGTGGCCTAGTGGCTCTGTGCGGGGCTGTGGCCCACAGGGCTGATGGTTCAAATCCAGCAGCAGCAACTCTTCAGGAGCAAGGCTGGGCTTTTTATTCCCACCAAAAGAAAAAAAAGAAGAAGAAGAAAAAGTGTTACAGACTCAGAAACTCGCAGGGGCAGCTTGACTGACCTATAGGGTCTCTGTGAGTGCCACTATTGGATGTACTTAATAAACATCAGTGGCCTTTCCCTTCTTCCTGAGGGTCCATGCCAGGTTTGCTATATCCTTCTGTGTTAGGTAACACAGTGTACAGTAAAGATTCTGGGCAATATTACTATTGAGTAGTTAAGCAAACTTTGAGTCATTATACTTTATTTGGAGCCTCTGGGTGGTACAAACAGCTAAACATTTGCCTGGTAACTGACAGATTAATGGTTTATGCTGACCCAGAGGCACCTTGAAAGAAAAGTCTAACAATACACCTGTGAAAGTTCACAGTGGTAGCAAACCCTCTGGAGCAGTGATTCTCAACCTGCGGGTCTGAACCCCTTTGGGGGTCAAACAATGCTTTCACAGGGTCACCTGATTCATAACAGTAGCAAAATTACAGTGATGAAGTCACAATGAAAATGATTTTATGCTTGGGGGGGGGGTCACAACCACATGAAGAACTGTCTGAAAAGGTATAGCCATTAGGAGCTTGAGAATCACTGCTCTGGAGTATAGTTCTACTCTGACACATAGAGTCTATAGGGGTAGGAATCAACTTGACAACACCTAGTTTATATTTTATGCTACTTGATAGTAGGCAGTCTACAAACACTCTGTGGTCTAACTAACGTGGATTTAACTGGAGAAGTGACACTGATGAAGACAAGGTTGTACACCCTACCTTGGAATGTAGAGATTGAGACCAGAAAAGCTTGTGAGCAGTCAGCTAATGGGCAACCAGAGTTTCTCCATGTCCAAAGGAAAGAAGAGGGAAAATCAAAAGACATGTGAAAACAATGAATCCAAGGGACTAACAGGACACACAAACATCAGCTTCCACATCCCTGAGGCCAGAAAAACTAGATGGTGCCCAGTTTAGCTACCACCATCAACAGCTCTGAAAGTGTTAGGTAGCCAGACAAGGACAGGGGGTTGTCTCTCTCATGCCTGCACAAGACCCCCTCCAGGAGGTTGGGAAGAAAAATCAGGTGACCATTAGTCACCCATAGAGACCTTAACTGGGCATGTTTTCTAATTCAGGCCCCAACCCTGAGTCAGGTGGGCGTTACACCTCGGGTGGCCTGAACTAGGCCCAGGTGGGCTTGATTCAGCCAATGGGCGTCAACCAATACCTTTGACGATGCCTATGCAGCCAGAGGTTTAAAATATCTTGGCTGTAGGAAGGCGGTCTCTTTCACCCCAGCTCCCAGTCAGTGCCAGGTAGGGCAGGATTCTCTCTTCTCTTATACCCTGCTCCTGTGCCTGCTTGGCCATACCACAGTCTCTCTGGCCTCAGTTCACCACATGTGGGCACACAGTCCCACGAGGTTGCCTGTGTTCAGTGGTGAGCCCCAGCGCAGTTTGGCACGCTTCCCTGAAATGGCATGGACTCTTTTAGGCTGTAAAACCTGAAACTTCTTCTGTCCATATAAAAACTCACTTAGATTATAAACCAGGTTTGGGTGTGAATTCTTTCTCATGAAGCCCAGAACCAAGGTATTTCCCACTCCAAGAAATCTAACAAAAGGATCACTTTAGAAGGTCCTGGATGGGGTGGGAGAAAGAGATGGTGCAGAACTCAAATTCATAAGACAGACCAGGCTTACTGGTCAGATGGAGACTTGTGAGACCTTTGTGCTGGACTCACTTTTGTGTTTGAATAATCCACTATTCAAGAGCAAAAGGGCAGCAATTGCCAAAGAATCACATGGTTGAGAAGGAAGGAGAAATGGAAACAGGAAGTCAGGGAGGGAGTGGGAAATGTGATGCAATGGATGAGTTGGGAACACAGAGTCTGGGAGCCGTGGAATGGAAAGCTGGTGATGTGCCTTGGAACCTGTTAGTCTGGGTAGATTAGAGAAACAAACTCGTAAGCACGTATATGTGAATATGAAAGAGGTGTATATACAAGAGTAAATGAACATTGAGAAAATATCCCAGCCCAGTCCAGACCAATTCCACAAGCCTGATATTAGCCCATATGTCTGACAGCAATCTACAAAGTCCTCTTCAGACTCAAAAAATACATGCAATGATGCCAAATGCAGGAAGATCGCAGGTCAGCGGGTAAAAAGCCCTTGGATCCAATGGTGGTGTCAGCATCTCAGCACTGGCGGGGGTCTCCATGCAGCTGCTCCAGCACCCAGGGATGCACCAGGGTAGGTCCATGTGGCTTCTCCTTAGGGATGTCTCCCAGGGAGCCAACCTTGTCAGTTGAGTGTCTCCAAAGGAGTGAGTGTTATCCGAGAGAGACAGAGTCTCTGGCTTCAAGAAGGAATTACCACATTTCCCAGAATTCTCAGGAGGCCACGCCCACCCAGAGGTCTCATTGGCTATCTCCAGATTGAGTCTAGACTCCACTCTTAATCCTCAAATTGACACCAGATTTGGTGACTGCCATAGAAACGTTCACCGAATTCACTCAAAAAGTAAACAAACAAAACCCTTTTTTTTAAAAAAAAAAAAAAATGAAGGTGGAGCAAACCAGCTGTCCATGACAAGACGTGCCAACATGTGGGTGTCACGTTAGACCCATCCAAACCTCTGCTCTTGGAACCATAGAGGAGATTGCTCTCACTGTGAAAACCATCCTGAATCGGCAATAGAGAAATGAGCTTCTGACAGGGAAGGGGCTTTTCGAAGATAGCGACTGCTTCTCATGATCAAATGATGGGAACCTGGAACAGTTAAGTAATGTAATCATTTTCTGAAAAGAACTATGGGTCAGTTGGGCCGATAATTATCCCTGGAATAAGAGCAGCAGCTTATTTCTTTTATGTCACTGGTCCTCAAGAAAACTTCGAGAAAAGTAGGGCTTCAGAAAAGGTCACTGCCAGTGCTAGAGGGGTCAGAGGCTGCCCTGTGGCTGCACAGATGGAACTATTGCACTAAGCAGACCTCTTGCTGAGCACAGAAAATGGGGAGGCCCCTTCATATTTAACATTTGTAGGTTTAGGTTGCGGTTTTGCTAAATCAGACGGAAATACAATGCATGTGCATATACAAATGCCATAAAATTAATGCAGACAGCTGGCAAATCATTAATTAACACCCATAATGGTCTTCAAATATTGCTCTGGGGAGGCTACAGGCAGAGAAAGGTCACGAGACCTGGTTTCAGTTTTGGCCATGACCTGAATTCATCCTCATGAAAGGAAAGAGACGGACATAGGGGGAGAGAAAAAGGACCATGTCAGTGTTGCACACACACCCCCCGCACCAACCCCACAAAAAGCAAATAACAAAATGGGCCACCTCACAAAATCCCCTCCAAACCAGACAGACGCCAAATGAGCAGGGAGCACACGAGGAGGAGGTACCCCGCACAGGGTAATTGTGCCATAAATATAATTAAAGTCAGCAGGAAGACCATTATGAAGAAAATCAAACTTAAAAAAAATTAGCACGAGTGGAGAAAATATCATACATTCTTTTTATCCCAGCCTAATTTTGTTTACATGATTCATTCAGTTTCCAAGAGTTTCCCCAGAGAACATTCGGCCGGCACCGCAGGCATAAACATTCATATGTAACATGTAAATTAGAAGCAATCTCAGGATTTATATCGAAATTACAGCCACTTCTGGCAAATTAATTCAACGACAGAAAAAGGGTTACTGTCTCTCTTCAACTCAAAAGGGGGAAGTATTGGATAAAGCAGATTTATTTATTAAAGGGGCTGCTCTTTTCCAGTAGCAGCTATTCCCTGGGCCGGGAGATTTCCATGTTTTTCTTGGGTATGTATTGGTGATTGAATTTACTTTGAATCCAGGAGCAGTCAGTGAGGGCCATAATGGGCTGTTTTAAATTATAGCACTGTGATACAGCCATAAAGACAATTAGCTTAGGAGGGTTTGCTGTAGGGAAATGATGGGAGAATGCACGTCGCCTGAGTTAAAATATTCAAGAACATTTCCTCCTGGAGCTACGAGGCCCCAAGAGTGCAAACGAACCACTGTACAGATGAAGAACTCGCGCTTCCACGAGGAAGGGCTGTCCCCCAGAAGACAAAGACAATCCTTTATGAAGTCCAGACCAGGATTTGAGTATTCTCCCCCAATATGTCCCTCACACTCCATTAAGCCACGCTTCTTCCGTTGGCTAAAACAGACAAGTGGCTTTTTTCTTCTTTTTAATTGTGGTGTGTATGAGATTATGTGACATTTGAGTACGTTTTATTCTATTTTCATGTTCTTTTAAGATTTGGTGCCTACATCTTTCCATGGGATTTTGCCATTGTGGACAATGGTCTTTATTGTGCCCCTCTTCTTTATCCATCTGCTTCTCAATGGAGGGTCAAGTCCCTGAATCTAGATGGGGCCCATGACTTGCTGTGGTCAAAATGGAAGGGCCGGTGCTCAAGAGGTTATGTGTGCCTCCATCGCCCACCCTCATGCTCACCTTGAGGGCATGTCTGGGCTAGTCTCATACAAGGATAAGAGAGAGATGCAAGTTATTAGATTTAGCAAATATTTAGGACATCTTTAGCCTCAAAACATTTTTGTTGCTTACCTGCAATTTTATTTTAACTGGGCGTATGGTTTTGTTTTTTTTTTTTTTGGTTTGTTTTTTGGGGGGCATCACTGCCCTCTGGTGGTGGGACTAGGAGGCCCAACCTTGCTGCTGGATTTGAAACTCTAACCCAGTGGGCCGCAGTCCCGCACACAACCACTATGCCACCGGGGCTCAGCCCCCTGGGCGTATGTCTTATCAAGCAACTCTATATACTGAGACCGTCTCAGATGGGACCACCCTGTACCTGTTGGCTACCCCAAAACATCTGAGAGAGCCTTTCCACGAACAGAAGAGCTACCCCCTTAACCTAGGATCAATCACCAGTGTATGTGTGAACCCAATCCAGACTGTCAGGACCACCCACAGACTCAACAGTAAAACCAAAACACCAACCTTAGGCAGTTGTTTGTCATGCCGTATGATAGAGAGACTATCGGCAAAACAACAAACAACACTATAGGAAAACGAATTTGATTTGGGCTTCGAGAAAGTGATCTGATGGGTGTGGTGACTCCTGTGCAAGCCAGAATCGCAAGAAAGACCTTGTGACATGTCCCAATGCTGGAGAATCTAGACATAAATGCACATGAATAGGACACAAGCCTTATGCATGTATGTGCTTTGTTGAGAGTCTCATCTTTGTCCTAGTGTTTGGTTTTATTTTATTTATTTTTTAGTTGAATGATCATATTATGGGGAGCTCTCACAGCTCTTATAACGATCTGTACATCAATTGTATCAAGCATATTTGTACATATCCTGCCATCATTATTGTCTAAACATTTACTTTCTATTTGTGCTCCTGGGTATCAGCTCCTCTTTTTTCCTCCTCCTCCCCTTGATAAATTATTATTATTTTTATATCTTACATGAACTGCTGTCTTCTTTCCCCCACACACTCTGTTGTTTGTCCCCCTGGTGTAATTAAGTGTAGATCATTGCGATCAGTTCTGCTTCCTCTCCCTGTTTTCCCCCTTCCCTCTTTGTATCACTATTCCCATTCCCATTCCTGGTTTCCCTATGTCATGAGTTCTTATCTCTTATCTGTACCAGTGTATTTGCTCAAGCCTAGCCTGAAGTGAAACACAGTACTGGGGTCATGATAGTGAGGGGGTGGTTGTGGTGAAGGAACAAGAGGAGTATAGTGTGTTTCATCGGTACTATACTGCGTCCTGGTTGACTCATCCCTTCCTTGTGACCCTTCTGTGAGGAGATATCCCATTGTCTACAGATGGGTTTGGGGTCTCTGCACCATACCCTTTGTTTTCAACCATATATTTTTACTTGTTTGGGGGATTCTGATGACTGTTACCTGATCCAATCAATACCTCATGATCGCACAGGCTGATATGCTTCTTTCCTGGGGCTCGTTGCTTCTCTGCTAGATGGCCTCTGGTTTAATGCCAAGCCTTTAAGACCCCAGATGCTATATGGCCCATGTTGAGCTTATATCTTTTTCGTACAAGAGACAATGCCAGAATGAGACATCAGACTTCGTCATCTAGACCTCTGATAAGTTCTCTCTGGACTAGAGCTGGTTCAGGCTGTTTCTTTTCTGCCTGGGTGCCTCTCCTGGCTTGCCCTTCAGAGTTAAATGAAGGGAAGTCCCCATGCCCAGCAATGGGGCTGCATCTCCACTTGCTGTTACCTCTTTCCAAAAGGCAGACGCGCCTAACGAACGTATGTCCTGATCTTGCTCTTGAGCAGGAAGTGGTATTTTTCAAAGTCTTTCCGCGTTCCTGATTTCACTGGAATCCATCATCTTTGCCCTCTCCTTGTGAGTCCAGCCGGGATCTCTATTGGCATCTCCATTTTGTGCAAAGGGCTCTCCCAAGGTTCCACAGTCTAGGGAAGGGCAGAATTAAAACTAGCCCCCAGACCTGGGAATTTCTGTTCTGCGAGGCAATCCCCTGCCTCCTGAGGCATGACCCACTGTTGCAACCAGGTGTTCCCTGAGCGTCTCAATGGAGCTCCGTCTCCAACCCACCCTAGTGGAAACAGGATGTTCTTAAAGAGGCCATTAGAAACC
>PVJH01034186.1:0-20865 GCA_004026705.1 Nesogale talazaci | reverse complement strand
AGAATTAGATTTGCTGGTTGGGATGAATTGAATAAAACTATATCATTCTTTTGCGATTATGTGGATCCTTGGAGCATTCTCACCAGACACATTCTGACTGAGTCCAGGGTGGTGCAAGGCAGGCAAGCAAGCCACCGGTCCACACGACTCATGGCATCACGGAAAGATCCCTTTGGTAAACTTGGAGAAATTATTTTCCTTTTGATATTTGTTGACCTCCCCATGTGAATAAATCGTGGATTCTCTATTTAAGAAAAAAAATCTGTTTTTAGAAAAAGATGTTTTTGTGTCTTAAATAATAAAACACTTCTTTTCTAATAGCTAATTAGATAAAGCACAAATGTTTATAAATTACAGAAATACAAGAATGTAAACTGATATTAAAAAATGCCAAATTTCAAATGGCTTTCAATTTTTCAATTATTTTTTTACCCAATGCCAAAAAGTTATCACGTCTCAGTTCTGCAAAGTCAACTGAGACCACCTAGTGAGAAGAAGAAATTCATCAAAGTCAATAAATACTGGAAAGCAATCTAAATCACTGTGGCATGGTGAGCTTATCAATCAGCAGTTCCTTTTGCATAACAGGATTGATTGAATCCATGCTGAATTGACACAGTCTAAATAAAGGATAATTTTACTGATGATTCAGTGCAGTATGAAAGGTACAGATTGTTTTGTGAAAAGAAAGAAAAATGCTGTACACAAATTAAGTTTCTTAGTTTTGCAGATAAATCATGAAAACTAGAGATTTATGAAGTGAGAGTCCATCTTTATCCTATTGTCTTGTTTAGTACATGACGCATATCTTCCTGACCTTCACGAATGCAAACTCAGGAGAAAAAGCCTAAAGGATCAGTGAGAGCTAGAGTTTACATTTTTCTTTATATACATGTCCTGAAAGTATTGGGCTTTGTTCCACATGGGTACTATATCTTTGTTTATTTTTGGTTTCAAAACATAAAGTTCATGAACTCCCTGCCTCATTTGAAACATCTGTTTAATAATGTTGATGTTTCTTTTTAAATTAAAAATTTAAATGTCCATCTTTTCTTAAGAAACAACCCTTTACAACCAGTAAATATTCAGAATTTTAATGTTGTAGAATACACAGTTTTCATTTTATTATTGGACAATATAAAACAATGTTTACCTAACAATAGAAATGTAATTTGCTGTTGAGATAAAATACTCTTCTATGAATTTTCCAGAGAACACTAAACTTTTTTGAAAATTAACTACCGGTATATCTTCTTAGATTTTGAAAAGCTATGGGATCAGCTATGTGTCTATTATCTCAAACTATGAAGACAGACTATGCTGATCTTGGACATCTGACCAAGAAATATTGTAACAAATCAAGTAAATATTTAAAAAAAAACACTCCAAACTCAGTGCCATATAATCTATTCTGACTCACAGCAAGTCCAAAAGGCACACTAGAACAGCCCCGCTGGGTTTCTGGGATAGTACATCTTTACAGGAATGTGCATCTTTCTATTGCACATAATAGATAAGATGTCACAAACCCGAGTTCTCCTTTATTTCTAATTTTCTTGTTCTAAGGCAAATAATAGTCAAAACTATCTATGTGTATATGTGTGTCTATGTGTATAAAGATATGCCAGCAAAGAACTATGTATCTCAGAAACTAAACCAAATGCACTGTCTTTGAGTCAATTCGAACCCACAGTGATCAGGATAGAACTGCCGCTAGGATTCTCAGACTGTAACTCTCTATAAGAAATGGAAATGATGTCTGTCTCCCATGGAACAGCAGGTGGTTACAAACTGCTGGCCTGATGGTTAGAAGCCCAATGTCTATCCACTATCTAAAACAAATACATTTGTTTCTGTATTTTAGTTTCGCATAAAATAGTGTATATTCAGCTGCATTTGGAAACCTCCTCAATATCCTACTTTGAAGATACTGTCTTTAGAAATGCCATTTTACGATTTTTTTTATTTTGTATTACTTTTTATTACCTTGTTTGTATACTAATGAACACATATACACACTAATCATGCTATGTTACAAAAAGACATTGAAAGGTTAAGAATAGACAATCTGGCAAGACTTTTATCCACAACGAGTCTGGGCATATTTAAATTAAATAGAGTGTATGAAGAATTTATGAATGCCTAAAGTGCTAAAAAATTTTGTATTCAGAAAAATCAATGCTATCCATGCCTAATACAAAGCCAATGTTTAGGTTAACAAGCCTGTGAGAAACTGAATTTCTGTTCTCTTATAGGTGTTTACTGAGAGGAAAAATTTTAAAATTATAATATATATATGATTCCTTTATTTTTTAAAGACAAAGTATTTCATTTTATTTGTTTAAATTTTACATTTAACAATCCAATTATTCATTTTGCATTTAATAATCCATGCACATTTTATTTCAGCTCATTTGTTGTAATTCCCTAATGTACCCTCATTTATTTAGAAGTTGTAGATCAATAAATATAGTTGAGGTTAAAAAATGTTTATGTATATATATATGTACATACATGGTTATTGGTATTAAGCCCTATCATTTTGGTCCAAGTCATAGTGATTCTATGTACAACTGAAAAAAATCACTGCCCTGTACAGCACCATCTTTGCAACCATTGTTATGTTTGAGGCTGTTGTTGTAACCACTGCAATAATCCATCTTTTTGAGAGTCTTCCTTGCCATTTTATGATTTTATTGTTAGGACATCTCCCTTTCAACATAGGAGAGATGGAGACACAGGGGACTATGGCCACCAGATAGCAAGCACAGGGTGATCTCTTCAGCAACTACCTTAGAGGTTCCACGAGGGGGGGATATCCTGCACTTTCTGGCTACCAGATAATCAACTTGAAGGTTAAGTGGATAATTGTTTCTTAAAGTGGGGGCTGTAGCAACACCTGCTGACAAATTCCCCTGAAATATTGACCAGTGATAACACATCACTTCTCTAAGCCCCACTTCCCCTGTACAACCGCTTTCTCTGAACCCTATACCGCCAGCCAAATCTCCTACCTCACATGCTCCTGGGATCTATGTTGACAGCAGATTTTGTGGGAAGTTTGGGGCAGATATTCTCAATAAAGGGGAGAAAAGGATCATCGAATCAGTGAATGCAGAGACACTCTGACTATAACCAATGAGAGAAACAATCAACACAAAAATGTGAGAGAATCAGGGGGGGAAAAGCCTGGAAATGATGTAGGACACTATCAAGAGACACACCTAGGTCTCCTTGAGACCCTAGAGCAAAGAGAAACAAATAAAAATCTAAAAAGAAAATAATATAAGAAATCAGAAAAGTCCCCAACATCACAAAGGCGAAGAAAAATAACTATATAAGACACTGAGAGGACAAAGAAACGTCACAACGTACTGAACTCTCTCCAATTTCAAGGAAAAGTTGAGAATCTTGAGGACAGCGAGAGAAAAAAAGAACAGTACCTACAAAGAAAAACTGATAAGAGTAAGCTCAGACTTCTCAGGAGAAACTATGCAGGCAAGAAGACAATTCTGAAATTAAAAACAAAAATGAAAAAACTGCCAAACCAGAATCCTATATCCAGCAAAATTATTCCTCAATATGAGACAAAAAGTATTTCCAGATAATGAAAGGGATTCATAAAAAAGGCCAGCTTTGCAAAAAATACTAACTGCACCACCATGGACAAAGAATCAACAACTGCAGACAAATCTGAACACATTACAAAGCCCACTACCACCAGAAGCCAATGCAATGAAAGCAGCACTCAAAACAACAGAGAAAGAGAAAAAGAACAAAGACAATAAAACCACACATACACACACATACACGAGAAAGAAAGAAAAGTGGGAGAGGGGAGGGAAGAAAATTAGGGGTACCTTAGCATATATAAGTAGTACTTTTTCTTTTATAGTTTTGATACATTCTTTGTCAACCATTTTATGCTGTTTATTAAATTTTCACAATAACCCCATAGGGTATAATGTATATTCTTTTTTAATTAAAAGATTTTTTTATCGGGAGCCCTTATTACAATCCATACATCAACTGTATCAGACATATTTGTACATACATATGTTGCTATCATTTTTTTCTAGACAATTACTTCCTATTAAGCCTTTGGTACCATCTCCTCTTTTTTCCCTCCCCCCCCCAAACCTTGTGACTCCTTGATAGAGTATAAATTATTATTATTTCCATATCTCACCAAGACTACTCTCTCCCTTCCCCCATGGTTTCTGTTGTTCTTCCCCCAGGGAGTGGAGGGTGGTGGTGGTTATGTGTCGATCACTGCAATTGGTTCCCCCTTCCTCCTCACCTGTCTCCCCTTCCTCTATCCTTCTGGACGTGCAATTCATCTTCTTGTTCCTTAATTGCTTGAGCCATGAGCTCTTGTCTCTTATCTGTATCTGTGTATATGCTCTGATATAGTCTGAAGTGAGAGGCAGGACTGGGGTTATGATAGTAGGGGGTGAGGTTGCAAGGAACCAGAGGAATATTGTGTGTTTCACTGATGTTTTACTGAGCTCTGGTTAACTCATCCCTTCCCTGTGACCCCTCTGTGGGGGTATGTCCCATTGTCTACAGATGGACTCTGGCTCTCTGCTCCAATCCCCCTCATTCTCAACATGTTTTTGTTTGGTTGTTATGGGTCTCCAGATGCCTGTTGCCTGGTCCCAGAGACACCTCATGATCACATGGCTGGTATGTTTCTCTCATGTGGTTTTTTTGGTTCTCTGCTAGATGTCTGCTTGTGTACTTCAAGCCTTTAAGACCCCAGACCCTATATCTTTTAACAGTTGGGCACCATTTGTTTTCTTCACCACATTTGCTTATGCACCCACTTTGTCTTCAATGATCGTTTTGGGAATGCCAGTTTGTTAGAACAAAGAGTTCTTGTATTGAGGGAGAGTATGAGTAGAGGCCCAAAGTCCATCCACTACCTCAGTATCACCATATAAATATATGTACATCGGCCAATACGTCATTTTTTATGAACTAATATGTTAACATATGTATATACCTATGCTTATATCGCTTTCGATAACTTTGCTTCCTTGATCATTCTTCTGTTTCCTTTTCTCTTCCTCCTGCCCCACTCTCTTACTTGCCCTATTTCAGCCTCTTAGTACTTCTTCTAAGCTAGATTGCTATGGCTCCAGTATCTCTAGGATCTCTATGTCCTAATTGTTGTTGGTTTTAATTCCCAAGTTGTTTCCCTGTCTATAGTGTTGTATACTCACCACCTCCTCTAACTCCCATCCCCGCACCTCCTGCCACCTTCTCCCAAGTCCCTCTGGGACCATTGGTCCCATTGCTTTCTCCTTGAGCTTTCTCCCATGCCTATCTCAAGTAAGTAGACAAGCCAACAAGGACATAGATCCCTCCTCACTCCAAAAAAAAAAAAAAGATTGTAAAAAGAAAGAGAAAAGACATACATAGTTCCAGTTCTGTCTGCTGATCTTTCTATTTCCCACTGGTCCTGGATGAATTCCAGAAGCTGCTCTTCCTAGCCTGGTCTATTCTGGACCTCTATAGGGGCATTGTGGCATGGTTTTGCTTCAGTTGTTGATCTGTTATGATCTCTTCTTGGTTTGCCCCCACTGCGGTGGGTTCAGATCTCTCTATATACCTAGTGTGTGTCCCCAGTACTGTCCTCTGTTGCAGTATGCACAGTAAGGGGAAAATATGTCTTCGGTTGTTGTCTGCCAGTCCTACGGTCCTCTCGGTGCCTTAGTAGCTCCGGGCAGGGACACATACTCTGGACTTGGTTAGCCAATTTGTGGTGTAGATCAACCAATCCTCCCTTTCTCTTTTTCCGTGTGGATATTGTGTGCCAGCCCCTCCGTCCAACCTTTTCGTTTAGTGTGGTTTTCTGTTGCACCTACTGCTAGTGAAGGGGTCAGTTTGGCTCTGGTTGGGACCAGCCCTATAGCCCAAGTGTGGCAGTCATGTGCTTATGTTAATTTTATGATTGAGATGTAGGGGTGGAGTCTAGCCTATTAATCTGGAGATAGCCATTGAGTAGTCAGTGAGGCCTCTATGTGGGCATGGCTTTCTCCTGAGAATTCTGGGAAATCTCGCGATATTTCCTTCATGAAGATGAGAAGCTATCTTCCCCAGTTGTTGGGAGTTAGTCTGAGAGACGATTAATCACAGACAACACAGGATGGCGGCGTCCAGGAGGCTAAAGTAGCCGGCAGAGAGACTACACGGCTTTGCCCTGATGGAGCTGGACCTCTGAGACTGGGGCAGCCACATGGAGACCTCTGCCAGTGATGAGTTGTTTCTGCCACCATGGGATGCTGTTGATGGACCCTGAGCCCTGGAAGCGAGGAGCCATGGGGAGACCCCTGTCGGTGCCGGGACTCTGCACCCACTGACCTGTGACTTCGTGAGTCAGAAGGAGACTTTATGGACTGATTTCAGGCATATGGGTTAATATCGGACTTGTGACTTTGAGCTGGACTGGGCTGGGTTGTTTTCTCAATATCCTGCTCTTCTTGAATATAAACCCATTCCTTATATCCATATGCGTGTCTTTGAAATTTGTTCCTCTACTCTGCCCGGACTGACACACCAAGCTTTTCATATATTCCTCCAGGTGGTTATGTTGCCCTCATGGGTTGGTGCATCATGTTGGGATCTTTATGCATACTCCCAATTCTGTAGAGACAATACTGTCCCCCTGGGCAGGTTAGTGCCCTCCTCTCCCCATGCCACCATCTCACTTTTATTTTGTTTTGTTTTGTTTTGTTTTGTTGATTTGAGCTTCACTGCCCTCAGGTGGTGGGAGTAGGAGGCCCAGCCTTTGCTCCGTGGAGCTGGAATTTGACCTCTATCCCAGTGGGCCGCAGTACCGCGCACAATCACTACGCCACCGGGGCTCAGCCACCACCATCTCGCGTTTGCCCTGCCTTTTCTCTCTCTCCCTTCCCCACTTTCCCCATCTTTGCATTGGATTAACATGTACCTTCATGGTCTAACCTCCTCCTGTTTGTCGAGACCGCGACTTGTATAGTGTAAGATAAGTGGTTTTTTTCTATACTTACCGTGCTGATTATACTTACCTCAGGGAACTCATGTTGTTGTTTAGGTTGTTTACAAATCTTTACAATTGTGAATTATGCCACAGTAAACATTGGAGCACAGGTGACTGGCCATGTTTTATTTCCTATCTCTTCTGGATATATGCCCAATAGAGGGATGGCTGGGCCATAGGTATAGCAATTTCTCTTTTCTTTAAACTTTACCATATCTCTTTCCACAAAGATAATACATATCTACATGACCACCAGCAATGGAGGAGAGTTCCCCTCTTGGCACATCCCCTCCAAAATTTGTTGCTTGGGCTAACATTTGGGCTAACCTCAAGGGTGCTAGATGGTATCTCATGGTTGTTTTAATTTGCATTTCTCTTATGGCTAATGATCAGGAGCATTTCCTCATATGTTTATTGGCCATATGTGTCGCCTTCCCAATGAAGTGTCTTTTCAGTTGTTTTTTGCCCACTCCCTCAGGGCATTAACCGTTTTTCTCTTTTTGCAGGTCAGAGAACCTTGTCATTTTTTTTAGTAAGCCCTTTGTCTGTTGGATCATTGCAAAAAAAAATCCTCTTCCAGCCTGGAGTTGTCTTGTACCCTCTTGGTGAAGTCTTTTGACGAACATAGGTATTTTATTCTCAGTAGATTCCACTTCTGTATTATTTCAAGTTCACATGTGCATGTACCATTCTCTACTGCAGTTATCTTATGTGTTCCCTGGGCCAATGTTCTTAGGTTTGTCCCAACTCCTTCATTGATGGTCCTGAAAGTTTAGAGTTTTACTCATAGGTCTATGATTGACCTTGAGTTTGTTCTTGTGCGTAAATTGAGGTACACATATTGTTTCGTTTTTCTACACGTGGATATCCATTGTTTCCAGCACCACTTGTTAACAAGGACACCTGCCTCCCACTTGATGCTATTGGGATGCTGGTCAAAGATCAGTTGTCTACATGCTGATGGTTTTACTTCTGGGTTTTCTGTTATTTTCCATTTGCCTGAGTTTTTGCCATTATGCCGGTGCCATGTTGTTTTGACCACTGTGGTGTATAGTAGGTGTTAAAATCAGGTAAAGCAAGTTCTAACTTTGTCCTTCTTCTTGAGGAATTATCTGCTAATATTGGGTTTCTTTCCTCTCCATATGAAATTGGTGATCAATTTTTTTTTTCAATTCTTTGAAGTAGGTTGTTGGTTTTTGGACCAGGATAAAATTAAACTTATAAACTGCCTTGGAGCTGGGCCTCCTACTCCCACCAGAGCAGTAATGCCCATTAAATAAATAAATAAAGTGCCTTGGATAACATTGACATCTTTACTATATCAAGTCTTCCAGTCTACATGCATGGGATGTTCTTCCATTTGTGGAGGTTGCTTTTGGTTTCCTTTAGTAGGGTATTATAGTTTTCCTTGTATGAGACTTTTGGTTTTTTGGGTTTTTTTGGTCAAATATAATGTTAGATACTTCAATTTGTTTTTGGTTATTGTGAAGGATACTGCCACCTTAATCTCCTCTTCCATGGTCTTGTCCAATGTATATAACAAACAAATAATCTTTTGTTTGTTGACCTTGTATCCTGCCACTTTTTCATATCCCTCTATCACTGTCAGTACTCCGGTTGTGGAACTTTGAGGATTTTCAATGTATAGAATCATGTCATCTGCAAACAGCAATAGTTTCACCTCCTGCTTTCCCTGTTGGATGCCTTTAATATCCTTCTGCTTTCTGGTGTTGTTATCTAGGACCTCCAGCTATAGAATAGAAGTAGGAGCAAAGGCCATCCTTGTCTGTGGGATTGACTTAGTCTTTTATCCCTTGACTATGATGTTGGCTGTTGGCTTCTCATAGATAGGTTGTATTAACTTGAAGAATTTTCCTTCCATTCCTATTTTCTTGAGTGTCTGAATAATGGCTGTTGGATGCTATCAAATGCTTTTTTGCATTTATCAATATTACCATGCGATTCTTATACTTTTTCTTATCAATGTGGTGTATAATGTTAATGGATTTTAGGATGTTGAACCATCCCTGCATCCTTGGAATGAATCCCACCTGATCATGATGGATAATATGTTTTATAAACTTTTGGATTCTATTTTCCAATATCTTGTTATGGATTTTTGCATCTATGTTCATTAGAGATACCAGTCTATAGTTTTCTATTCCTGTGGGATCCTTGCCCTGTTTGGGTATCAAAGGTCTACTTTGATATAAAATAAGTTTGGGAGTTTGCCATTCTTTTCTATGTTCTGGAATAATTTGTGGATCAGTTTCAGCTCTTTCCTGAATGTTTGGTATAATTCTCCTGTGAAGCCATTTGGTTTGAGAATTTTTTTGTTGATAGTTTCTTGATAACCATATCTGTTTCTTCTTTTGCATGGACCTTTTGTGGCTCTTGACCTCCATCTGGGATAATATAGGGAGGGTTTGTTTTTCCAAGTATTTGTCTATGTCTTCCACATTGTTGAATTGGTTAGAATACAGACTTTTATAGTACTTTGTGATAAACCTTTAAAAATTTTTATACATTTTTTCATCTAAGAATTTTCTACTCTTTCCTTTAGCCACTAGAAAACTTATCATTGAACTTGGACTCTGACTATAGTAGGTATACACTACCTTATGGTATTCACTTAATTTTAAAAATTCAAAACTATATTTTTAAAGATATATATGTGTTACTATGTGTCACTCTGTTTTACTGCTTCTGTCTGCTACTTAACATAGCATACATCTTTGTTCTTAATTTTTCTCCCTTGTAAAAACTCAGGGAGCTGTTTGCTCTCAGTTTGGGACAGAAGATAAAATCTTGTTTAAATCATATATCTAATATCACTACTAACATTGAACATTAGCATGCATTCTGATTAACCATTTGGATTTCTCCTTCTCTGAATCTTTTAACTGTATACTTTCCCCATTTTAACCTCTATTTTTTGTTACTTTGCTGAGTTACAAAATATTTCTTTCTTTCATTGACAACTCTGAAGTTTATTCTTTGACTGAGTTAATGTATTTTCATATAAGAAAAATTAACTTCACATTATCTTTGTTTCTGATTCTTCCTTCCAAACTTCTGCTATTAGAAATAAGCATTCATACTATATTTAGATATTTAATTTATCTTACTTTATATATACAACTTTATTCATTCTTCATAGTGTCATACCACCACCAAACTGCCTTTAATTGCGACTCATAGTGTCCTTGCAAGACAGAGTAAAACTGCCTGAAGGGGTTTCCAAAGCTATATTCATGGCAGTAAGCTACCACATTGTTCTCCTGAAAGGAATCTGGAGGATTTGAACTGCCAACCTTTTGATTAGCTCCCAAGTCCATTAACTACTGTGCAACCAGGACTCCCTCTATAAATAGTGCCATCGGTTTCCTTAAGACAAGTATTAAGCAATTCCTCCTGCCCCTACAAAATTAACATCCCTGTGGCATATCATATTTATCTTCTAATGTGTTTTTAATAAGTAAGTCAACTAAACACTTTTAGTATTCAAGGTAAATCATATAAACAAGGAATCAGATAAATATGTACATTGTTGGTCTTTATTTCTTAACTAGCAACATGGCTTTCATTACTAAATATTTTCTGAATTATGCCAATTCAAGGCTTGTTTCTGTCTTTTTCCTATAAAGATTGTAGAACCATATGGTTGATACACATGGAAATCACTTCTTCCCATCCAGCTACCAGATGTGCAGGGTTCTTTGTTCAATTACCTTAGGTTTTTCATTTGACATTATGAAACATACTGAATCAATTTTTAAAGCAAAGAATAATAAAAACACTTTCTGTAAGAAATTCTGTACTTAGGAAGATTGCCTGTAAGAATATTTGATAGGAATGATGTATTATGTATCATCTTCTTGACCAAGGAAATCTGGTCTGCAGACGTAGAAGAAGCACAGCTGAAGGAGAACAATCCTATAATCAAGATGTTATGTTGGAGGTGCCCAGGCTAACTGAAGCAGGAAGATTAAATCATGGAAGAACTTCAAATACAAATTTCCAAGTCATTTTTATTTTTAGATACTTGTAGTCCATGGAAAATATATTGAACTGCCATGGTGACTAAATCTACCATAATATACAACCTTTGAAACTGAGGATTAAAACAGGCTTTATTCCAGATAAATTTAAATCTGCTATAACCAGGAGGGAAAACTAGATAGGCACTAATTCTAATAAATGCAAATGTAGACAACTCCTATTATTTTTTTAAAAAGTCATGTTTCCACAGCCTTGAACTAGACAGGATGGTGTATGTTCATAAAAGTGTTTCTCAAACTCATTTTTTATTATAAAAGACAGACCTGTTTTTATGCCAATTTCCCAATAAAGAGAGAAGAAAAGCACTTCTGATTACAGTGACCAAAGATTTGAAATATTTCTTTTAGTGCTTAATGTTTTTGCTTCATATTTAAAACTCTTTTAAGTGCTTACTATACAGAAACTAGGGTAGATGCCTTTCCTAAGTATATGTTACATATATGCTTAATTTTACTTTTCTATCTGCAGAGATGTGGTAGAGAGGAAACAATGAATCACAGTCAGTGAGGATGCTTGTGTGCCGGTTCTTCAAGTGAGGCCAATAACCTATAATTGTACTACCATTTTCCTACATATCTGTGATTTTTTTTGAGGGGAGAGAGATTTTTGAGATCATTATAGCCTGAAATACCTGCATGCACATTCTCCCTCCAGTTTTTCTTCTCCTTTCTTTCCTTTTTATATATAGTTTTTTTGGGGGAGGGCATCACTGCCCTCTGATGGTTGTGGGAGCTACCCAGCCTTGCTCCTGGAGAGCTGCTGCTGGATTTGAACCGCCAAGCCCGTGGGCCGCAGTCCCACACTCAATCACTACACCACCGGGGCTCAGCCCTTTATATACTGTTTTATGGCATTTCATCCACATATCATACAATTCAATAATTCATATCAAGAAGAGTTGTACACTCATCACCACATTCAATTCTAGAGTGTCTTCTTCCTTGTACTTATTGTTATTCATGTAATTACTTTTTAATTATTGCAAAAATATACACACCAAAACATTTTCCAATCCGCCAACTTCTACATGTATAATTCAGTGCTATTTGATTATGCTCTTTGTGTGGAGCAGCCATTAATGATAGACTTTTCCAAATTCTTCCACCACCGGTAACATAAACTCAATGCTCTCTAAGCAAAAATTTCCTTCTTCACCTAAGGTAACCACTGGTCAAGTTAAGTTTCCTTCTCTTCTTTTTTTTCTAGTAGTTTTCTTAATATAATATTTGCATATCATACACTTCCATAGGGAAATTGATCTAAAAGAGTTCTTTATACATCCTCACAAGCTCCCTACAGCTTCCCACCTTCTTGGTTTGTTCCCCAAATCCTCTTGCCCTCCCACCTCTCACCCCACCCCCAAGTCCCTGATAAGCCATGGCATTCAGTTGCTCCCGTGCAGCCACTCCTTCTGCGCTTCATGTGACAAGTCTTCGGAGCACAGTTCTACTGAAACAAAAGTGGGGCTCTCAGGAGGTAGAACTGACTCTACAATCACCATTGTGTTTTGCTCTACCTTTGTTTAAAAACCGCTTGCCCTTTCCCTCTACCCTTAAAAGAGCGCTATTTTTAAACAGGCAGTGCCATGCGCTATGGGTTGGGCTGCTAACCACAAGATCTGTGGTTCAAACCCACAGTATCTCTGCGGGGGAAAGATGAGGCTTCCTGCTCCCAAATATTTATAGTCTCAGCGACAAACAGGAAAAGTTCTGCTCTGTCCTCAATGGCAACGAACTTGGAGTTCTGAAGGAACGTGACATATGTTAAAATATGTATATGTATGATTTTAATAAGAATATATTTCTCAGCTTTTTAATTTTTATTCAACATCATTAAAATGTTAAATTAAGGAGATGTGTTTCTTCTCTGACACAAGCTATTTCTATAACTATGGTGCATATCTGAACATGTACGTGTGCACTCACACGGACATATAAAAATCCTGCCCACATAGCACTATTTGTCCTATGATGACTCCATGTTCCCAACTATTTATATGGCTTCAAAAATTTTATGTATTCTAGTACATAGGGGTATTGTTTGGTTTTCATTTGGCTAAAACATATCATTAACATATTACGTCTATCTTCTCAGCAGCTGGAAACTGTTAAAACTCTGAAAACCAAACTATCATACTCACAAATATTCACATTGAGGTCAGTATTGACAGTATTCCACATGATCTCAAACACAGTACATTAATTTATGTGATCATGAAAATAAACACTAACATAACAATTTGCTTCTGGATCTCTGGAAATTAATCTATATCCCAGTGCCAATTTGAAAAATTGCATGGAACTCGTTCAGGGCATCAATTTTGAAAGACACAATCTTGGTAACTGAGCAGTATTCAGGGAAGATGCAGAACAAGGAAGTCCCAGTCCATGCCTCACAATTAAATGAAAATGCAAAACAGTAATTCATATGAGAAGTCATGTTACAAAGCTCTATGTAAGAAATTCCATCTTACGAGGGTTGTTGACGACAAGGAAATGGAAAAGTTATCTCTGGGGGATGAGTAAATCGAAAATACTAAAGCATCTGGAGAAGAAACCAAAAGGAAAACTCAGGTCAAAAAGAGGTGATAAGAGAGAGGGTCACCCTTGGCCCTGCAGGCCCACAGCTCCAAAGGGCGGGGGCGGGGCCTCCCACTGAGCATCATCTTTGGCCTGGTGCCCGGTCACAGGCTGGATGCAGGAAACGGTGACTTTGTAGAGAACGCCCCAGAAAGAAGGCCTCAGGGACCTGAGGTCGAGGCTTCCTGAGAATGAGCACAGTAATTCAAAGTCACGGTCATACAGAGTTCAGTTGGCAGCAGCAGGAGTCAAAGATGCAAAACCAATAGATATATGAAAGTTTTTATGTTCCAATCTAGTTGCTGAGCAACTGAACTCAAAGAAGCTGAATTCCATGAAGAACTCCATCACCTGTTTTGTCAGTTTAACCGCAATCATCGATCATGTATCCAATTTCCACACGTTCATAGCTATAAGCAGGTAGTGAAGCCTCATCTCTGGTCTTGCCTGGACTGATCAAGCCAAGAAGAGTGGAGGTTTCTGTTCTGACCAGGGCCAACTGCTGGGACAAAGCCACACTTGCACTAATGGCTTGTACTTCTAACATGGTGGTGGTGGTTTTCTCTTTTCTCTGTGTATACTGACAAGGACAAGCATTGCTTCTTCTTTTGTATTTCATTGGGCAAGTGTTCCCACAGGCTGTGGACTGTTTTTATAGCATGATATGAGATCGGAGCCACACACGTTCTTTCCACGGTTTTCTTAGTTTCCGGAGTCATCACTATGAAGCCACCACATCACTGATGCTCTTCAGAAGCACAGCCTCCTCCTTTTAAACTGTGCATCTGCATTTTACATGAATGATCCTCGCTTTAAATGATATACTATAAGGTCCTAGGCCCCGTACATGTTTGTTTCCAGCTAAGCATGAATATAGAAAACGGACCTGAAATTCCGGGCCTGCAGAGATCACATCACACACGAGGTACATGTGAACCAGAGGGCCACTATGTGACACAGAGTGGAACTATTCCATAGGCGTTTCACAGCTGTAACCTCTGTGGTAGCTCTCTGCACATCTGTCTTCTGTGGTGCGGCCTCGGGGGTACAAACCTCCAGCATTTTGATTAGGAGCCAAGCACCATCTGCTTCTGTTAGCCACATGCTAGTACTCTTCACAGTAGTTTCATCTGCATTCCTTCGTTTAATATTTACAAAAATGCTTCCGGTTACATAAGTATGATGATCTCTAAATCTTCAGAGAAAAATAAGACTGGGTGGGGGGGATGGACACATATAGTTTTCTTAGATCATGAATTCTTGGAGCTAAAACAAAACCAATTAATTGAAGGTTTTATCACGTACCTCTTACCATAAATTGTAATTATTTATTTTTTAAAAGATACATATAATGTGTCACAAACAAAACACATTTGAGAAATGAAGGTATATTAAAAATTGATACGTACAAGACTATCAGGTTCTTCAGAACAGAAGCTGAATTTTACTCACATATTTTTCTTAAATTTCTGAGGTATTTGATGGCATTTTTCTCTTGGCATGAGAAAGTGAAGGTAAGTCAGCTCTCTCTCACCAGAGAGGCCCTTCTAGAAACACTGGTCCCTGTGACCTCTGAGCTGCCAGCATGCCTGAACTAACGTGGCGAATGACACGTGCCCTGCCCGTTCAAGAACAGGTGTCAGAAAGACAGTTGCTTATTTTGTTCTAACGTTGAGTGGGACCTTGCAATGGTTTATTTTTCACCTGACGATTAATCAAAAGAAAGGAAGTTCTCTCCCTTGGCTATTAATAACAGGAAATGACCTCCAAGCATAGGTGGCCCGAGTTGCAGGCCACACAGACATCTTTATTTCCTTAAGGAGCGTCTTGGGGGGGGGGGGGTGTCTTTCCTTATGTAAAGATGCAAATCAGGACGGAGCAAGGAAGGCGTCTTGCCTGGGTGGTGGGCTTGGGGCCTGGCTCACGCGCCTTCTCCTCGTTTGTTGCAGGTGCAGACGGACGAGCGAGTGGTTAAGATGGACCTGGGGTTACTCTTCCTCCGGATACGCAAATCGGACGCGGGGGTCTACTTCTGCCAGAGCAGGGAGCACAGCTTTGTGCACACGGTGCGCAGGATCGCCCTGGAGGTGGTGGCGGAGGAGCGGGTGGAGGAGCTGTTCCCCAAGGACGGCGAGGACGGGCCGCCCCCCAAGATGCCCTGCCCGGCGGCGGCGCACGGCGGCGGCGGGGGCAGCAGCAGCGGCCCGCCGGCCGCCAAGCCCTGGTACAAGGAGTTCTTGCAGCTGATCGGCTACAGCAACTTCCAACGGGTGGAAGAGTATTGCGAAAGGGTGTGGTGCACCGAGAAGAAGCGGAAAAAGCTGAAAATGTCGCCTTCCAAGTGGAAGTACGCCAACGCCCAGGAAAAGAAGCCCCGTCCCAAGCCCGAGCACTACCGCCTGCCCAGGCACACGCTGCCCGCCTAACGCCCGGGCCGGGGGCAGCGGCTGCTCGTCGTCGGGGCCCGGCCTGGATGGGATGGATGCCCCTGCGCCCCCCTCCGTGGCATCCCGTAAACTCGGTTTCTGTACTGCAGAATGACTGCCGTGTGGCACGATCAATGACTCTGCCTACTCCTTGGACTGGGGCGGCATCACGTCCCCTTAGTCTTTTAAGACCGACGTCCTGCTGACGCGCTCTCGCGGGAGAGTCCTCACGCATGCCCCTGACGTCACGTGGAGCCCGTCTGTCTGTCGCTGGCTGATGTTCCGGGGCGATCAGGCTCTCACTGGTGATAGACTCAGGCCGACGGGAACAGCGAACAATCAGAGACGTGCAGAAGCACAGGGGGAAACGGACGCTTTAGTAGATCTGAAAAGGAGCTTTCACTATATTCTTACAAAATATCCGATAATTTAACGCATCTTGGGAACTGTCTGTACTTTTGAAGAGTGGTTGTATTTTAAGCCTGGTGCTTTTCTCGCCTATCAGGTGTGCCGTGTTTATTGTAAATCTTCAAAGGCAAAGTGTCGGACGCCCCACACTGGGCCCTTCATGAAACGCTCGCTGACCCCCATTCACCGTGTTTTCATTTCACAGGTGAAAACAGTCTTTTAATGATGCACCTCCCTCCCTACCTGACGCGCCTTCCCTAACTTCCCAGCTTATCAAAGCTCATGGAACCCAGGAGTGATAGAACTAGAAGGTATTTTTGCTGCCCTCTTGTGGTAAAAAATATATCCTTCATTCATCTTTTTGGCCTCCACAGAGTTGAAAGCAATTTCTGAGTAGATAATATATGTGCAGAGACAAAATAAAATGAAAAAACAAAACATATATATTAATGCTTATGTCATATTATAAAGTATCAATTATATTTATAGTTAACTTATTATCTCATAAGCCAGCATTGAAGAGATTGTAGCATTGAAGTTTTATCAAGACATAACTTTTAAAGCCTTCAAAACAGAATCTTTCCCAGGAATCTTTTTGGAAAAAATATTAAGTCATTTTATTCTTAGAGATCATTATTTTACCTCTTTTATACTAACAAAACTATTTCATGAGTTCATTTAACTACAAACATCTTTAGATAATTTTTACTTTGCCCTTACATATATAACCAAACGTTTTTAATTTTTCAGGATATTTGTTACCTGACGTCTTTCCTTTTCCTGCTTTAAAAATTGAATCAGTACTTTACTAAGATGTAGCATTTTAAAATATTTTCATTTAAATTTTAGAAATTAAAATGTGGGTTATTCAAGAAGACAATTGATATTAAATGTTAATTTAATATTTAATTGATATTAAATGTTAATTTTAAATTATATAGTGAAATTTTGAAAGTTAGCTTCTAGGCTGCATAATTAAGAAAGTTAAAATGTGAATAACTCATTATAGCTGGTAATTTTATTCTAAAATCCACAGGCCCATAAATGGTTTGAGAAAGTTAAAAAAGTTCATTCAGATAAGACCCTAAATTCTAAATTTCAGCAGACCTACAGAATATAAATGTATTGAAAATTAACATCCTGTGAAAAATTTACTATTTACTTTTAAAAAATCTAATGGTTCTACCAACATTAACTAAAATCAACTTCAATTCAGTTATGTACAAGAAAAATCTGTAATTAACTTTTGTCCAATCTAGAGAGAGAGACAGTATAAACCTTGATTACTTAGGGTCCTTAGCAAAGTTTGTCAAAAATTCTCACCAGTGAAACACACCAGTGAAACACAGTTTATTCAAGATCTCCTTCACATAACACAAGAGAAGGTAAAGAAGTATGTTCTTCTATGACTCATAGATATAAATGGTGAAAAAGTATATGGCAGAAATGGTGTAAATCATTGCCATTTTAATCTCAACAACCCATAACGTTAATAATATTAAAATTCTTGTCACGTTTGAACTAAAACATGAGATAACAAGTGAAAAGACCGAGGAAAAGAAATTTTGACAGCATCTTAATGATGAAGCATGATAGAAAATGTTTAAAATGATTGTTAACCTAAAATGTATATTTTACATAAATGTAAAAAATTATTCTGGGGGAAAAGTACAGCCTCAGAAAGCTTATGTAAAGGCTATTTGGAAGCAAACCTCATAAAAAAATCTTGAAGACTCAACTCCTATGTGGAAAACAAAATTTTATATGTGTCTTACTGTTTCTCATTCATGGTAGTGGTTTAAAATAACTGGTAATGTAGATGGGAAAGGGAAAACAGCTAAAACTCAATATCACTTGCAGTATTCATTTTCACATCTCTTTCTTAGTCTTTCTGTGTCTTTCTTTAAACACACACAAAGACACATCACTATTTTCCATTCAAAACTTAAGCAACCTATGATTCTCTGCCCTTAAGAATCCAAAATTACCACAAAAACCATGGCCTCAGTCATTTGTTCTGTGTGGAATTAGAATACACACTCAGAATTTCCTTTAAGAATGGGTTTGAATTTCAGCAAAAGGAAAAGGCAAGAATGAATAGATGGTGTCTCTCTACCTTCAACTTATAAGTACCCTGTTACTTGAAAAATGGGGAAGAATTAAGAGTTCATGTTTAATTCAACCACACTGTCCTCAGACACAAATCCGAGGACTAGAAGGAACATGCCTTCTAGCAACAATGTATTGCTTCTGTAGACACCTTTTCACAGTGTTCTTTTCTGGATTGTTGTATGTTAGCCGATCTATGCCTCCTTTTCAAAATTAAATTGCCCAATGTGCAGCTGAGAGAGGTAGGCATTTGTCTGCAAGGAGGTTTACACGATGAAGGAATTGTTCTTGATATGCCTCTATGATGTCTCTTCAATGTCTACCATTGCACACCCTTTATGTCCAGGACTCGATATTTCCATGCAAAGCTCTCCACTTAGAGAGACTGGGATAAAATGTAGAAATGAAGACTTGATAAACGAAAAGGGAGGAGAAAACCTTTGTTCAGTAAATGGCAATTTCATATGTATTTTTATTTGTTTTCCTTCTAAGATTAGTTAAACATTTAAGATGTTCTACTGATTATTTAATAATTGCTCTATGGTGTAGGATTTTATGAATCTTCAAGGTGATTATAAACATCTGTAAAAATTGTAAAGTATAACAAGTTGTTTTGAGTGTTGGTAGTAAGCATGAAACACACAGCAACTGTTGCCTTTTGACATAATTCACGTGGGAAAAGTATTTCATCCTGCTTAGATATTTGAGAACCCAGGAGAAAGTGCCACAGTGGGGGGGGGGGGGATGAAAATAGGAGTCCTTATTTTGGTTTTTTTACTATTTTGTTTGTTTGTTTTTTTGTTTTCTTGCCACAAAACGTCACACTGGGTTACTTTTCCATAAGAAATATATCATTTTCCAATCTAATAACTGTTTTACTTAAACCAGGTACAATAAGTTTTCCACAAACACTCTTGATTATAGCAACATTGTTTAAGCTGGTGTGTGCCCACCTCCCCACCCTACTCCACTTCATCATTGGGTGGATGGTTTTTATTTTTTTTCATTATAAATGGAATGTTTTAGGTTTGTGTTTAAATAGTTTAGTTACAAGCTAGAAGACTACATTGGAGTGTTCTTGTCTGTCTAGCCTCCTTTTATTTGCTTGGCTGGGTCCATAAAAGCATGTGCATATTATTAATTTTCAATGATTCTAAGCCAAGAGACTTCGTATCATCTGGTGGCAAACTGCAGAGACCATTGACACGGTGTACCTTTGACTACGTAACCTGAATCTGCCACTCCACACCGCAAAAATTGTCTATACTACTATGTACAACTTCAGTTTAGATGAAAAAGAAATAAATATTTGCTGAACCCCCAAATTTTGGCTAAGGACTGTTTGCTGAGATTTTGCCAGTTGAGCTCACCTATCATATGATATACATTCTAAATGTGAACATCAGATATTAGCCTTTCTCTAACTTTTATTTTTAAGAAGCTAGGGTGGTGTGTGTGTGTGTGTGTGTATCTTTTTGTTTTCCAAGTAAATTTGTGAACACATTCTATTAAAGGAGCGTGCTGTCCATTAAGCTAATTTTCTTGCAGCAGTTGGATTTATTTATGCAGCATGATGTTTCTAGACAAGTAGCCTGAAATTCCTTTCAAAGCTCCTCACCTACATGAGCTATGGAAACCTTTAAGAAAATTTTAATTATATACAACCTGGATGTTTAGTATTTCTGCACACCTCAATTCTATATCAATCCATTTAGATTTCTAGTTTCTCTTTAAAAAATTATAACACTGGGAAGTCACTGAAATAGACTGAGTGTTAAATGAATACATATTTTGGAAGGTTTGTAATAATTAGCTGTATTTTTAAAAGAAGAGAGAGGTAGCAGCTTCAGAGGAGTCTCTGAGAGAGTTATGATGCTGCGATGCCATCCATGTTGTTGACTCTGAGTTACAGCTTGCCTCCGTTTATACTACAGGGCCTACTTTGGGTGAACGACTTGATAAATCAATATCATTAGGTACATATCAGTCACGGGAGATGGGAGAAACAGTTGTGGTGACTAGATATGATTCAGAGAGAACAAATGGTTCACTTTTCAATTTATGCACAAAATATATCTGAGATCCTGGATCAGGCACTGCACACAATATACAGATATTAATTATCCCATTAGCTATGTGGGTAAATGAAAGGAAATTATATTTTGTTCATTGGAAATATTCCAGGTGCCTATTTAATTTTGTATGACATGAAACATAAGCAAAATCTAACTTTTGAAATGTGTATTTCAAGCATTTT
>PVJH01034185.1:0-20862 GCA_004026705.1 Nesogale talazaci | reverse complement strand
GACACACACATACATACATGCACGCATGCACACACATATTTGGCAATACATTAAAGAGTATTACTTTTACAGCAATTATATATAGTTTTAGTGGTTAATAGCTCATAGGTAGACTGCCTATACTTTTTTCTTCCTATACTGTCTTAATCTGGTTGTCCTTATTTTTGTTAGTTACCATCAAGTCAGCTCAGACCCAAAGGGCACTATGTTAGACAGAAGGAAACACTATCTGGTTCCTAAGTTTGAGCTGATTTTTGGAGCCAGTGTCTCAATCAAGCTCATGAACAATCTTCTTTTCCACCACCAGTTTACTTCCTAAACATGTTGTCCTTTGCAAGGAACTGATCTTTCATGCCAACCTGTCCCCATAGTTTAGAAGAAATCTCACCAATGCCCTTGCTTCCAATAAGGCAAGTAGCATTTACACTGCACTTTTCCCAAGACAGATTTGTTGATTTTTTGGCAGTACATAGTACATTCAATAGTTTTCACCAGCACCTTATTCTAGGCATCCAAATTTCTTTTGTATTCATTATTCAATAACCAACTTTTACATGCCTATGAAGTGATGGACAATCCCATTGTTTGGTGAGTTGTACTTTAGTTTTAAAGAGACACCCTTGCTTTTCAACACTTTAAAGAGGCACTGTGCAGCAGATTTATGAAATGTAATGTATGCTTTGATGTCTGCACTGTTGGTTCTGTGAACCTTGATTCTGTATCTAAGCAAGAAAAAAATCACTGACTTCAATCTTTTCCGCATTTATTATGATACCATCAATTGATAATGTTGTGAGGATTGTTGTTTTCTTTATTGTTGTAATCCATAATTAAAACTGAAGTCCTTGATATTACTATCAAGTACTTCAAGTCTCCTTTACCTTGAGCTAGCAAAGTTGTGTTACCTGCATATTGCAGTTTGTTAATAAGTTTTTCTCCAATTTTGATACTAAATTCTTCATTTAATTCAGGTTTTCTGGTTATTTGTTCAGTTTGCAGATTATATATTGGTGATAGGTTACAACCCCAATGCACATGAGCTTAAAACATGTTGTATTTTCTTCTTGTTTTAATTAAAAATCACTTTATTGTGGGCTCGTATATCGCTTTTAACAATATATAAATAAACACTGGACCAAGCACTTTCACATGTCTGCTGCTGTTATCATTCTCCAATCATCCGCCTTTTCCCTTGAGCCCCTGGTATCGGCTTTTCCATCCCCCTTTCCCCTGTTCTCCCCTCCCCACCAACCCTCAATGCTTTATACATTATTATTGTTCTGTCATATCTTACACTGCCTGACCACTCCCCCAACACTCCCCTGATGCCCATCCTTCAAACAGGAGCGTATATGTTATATCCTTGCAGTTGCTTCCGTCTCTCTACCCCACCTTCTCTCCACCCTTCCAGCAGTTCCAATGTCACCACTGGCCTGAAGGGACTTATCCATCTTGATTTCCCTATATCTCTAGCTCTCCTCTCTACTAGTGTACCTAGTAAGGTAGAGTGGAAGCATGATGATGGGGGGAGGAAGGCTTCAGAAACTAGAGGAAACTTAAGTAACAAGAGTCCAGCCTGGGAGAAGATATTTAGTAATGACATATCAGACAAAGAATTTATTATAAAATCTGCAGAACCCTGCTACTATACAAAAAGAAAAAAATGAGTAGTTCACTTAGGAGAAGGGCAAAACAGTTGAAGAGATGATTCAAAAGGAGGAAACCTGAATGACCAATAATAGTATAAGAAAAAGAAACTTGCAGCATTGCCTTGTTCTGTTCACACTGTTGCCTCTTGTTTCATGTACAAATTCTGTAAGAGCACAGAGAATTCTGGAATATCAATTCTTCTCAAGGCTATCCATAGCTTGCTCACATCCAAATAGTTGAATTCCTTGATGTAGTCAATAAAATACAAGACAAACTTTTCATGATATTCTCTGCTTGGAACCAAGATCCATCCAATATCAGCAATATCCTTTGTTGTAGGGATATTCTCTTCTGAAGCTGGTCTGACTCTCTGGCAGCTCCCCGTCAATGTAGTACTGCAAGCATAGTTGGATGATCTTCAGCAAAAATTTACTTATATGACATATTAATGAAATTGTGCACTAAGTTGTCCTTCCTGTTGGGTCATCTTTCTTTGGGATGGGTACAAGTATGGATCTCTTCCAGTCAGCTGGTCAGGTAACTTCGTTCCAACTTTCTTAGCACAAATAATTCCGTGCTTCTAGATCTTCAATAGCCTGTTGAAGCATCTCAATGGATATTCTGACAATTCCTGGAACCTTGTTTTTTTCATTAAAGCACCCCGATTCGGTATTTGTGTGTTGTCCCACCATCCAAAAGATGAGAAGTTCAAAACCACCAGTCACTCTTAGAGAGGAAACCCAAATTTTCTAGTCCAATAAAGAATTACCATCTTGGAAACCCACAGGCACAGTACTACCCAGTCCTTCAGGGTCAGTATAAGTCAGTATGGACTGAGTGGAAGAGAGTTTAGGTTTTTCTTTGTTTGCGATTTATTTAGTTTGTTTGTATGTTTTTTTGGGTGCTGCCATCAGCACAGTTTGGATGTCCTCTCTCAGTATTATTGGTTCAGTCATTGGCCAACTACCTCTTGATAATATTGAGTGTCAAACAGTTCTGTTTGCTATATTGGTTCCGTGTATTTTTTTCATCTTCTGCATGATTCAATATTTTGCTTATAGTATCTTTTATTATATGGAAGTCAAAACTTGAATTTTTTGACTTGAATTTTTATGTGGCTTTTTTATATTCATACATTCTAAAGGTTTTCTAGATTTTTATTTTTCCAACTGTAGGTCTTATATATTTCATTGCGATACTTTATTATGTCTTCTTAAACTGTGCTTTGAAGATTTCTGGTGATCTCATTAACTTCATTACCTTTTCCATTTGCCTTAGCTACACTCTGATAAGAGAAAGTTTCAGTCTATTCAGACAGCCACCTTGATGTTTTCTTTCATTTTCATCTTTTTAATTCCCTGTAGTTTTCTTCATGCACTCTGCTCTTGGTGCCATTCCATAGCTCATCATGTTTTCTGTCATTGGTGAGCAATGTGTTAATTCTATTATTGAGTTTTTCTTGGAATTCAGGTATGATACACTGAAAGTTGTATACATTTTGATAAAGGCAGTTTATTTCCTTTTCTGGCAAATAATGCTAATTTTTGTCAATACCTTCAATTCTCCTCTTCTTTCTAACTAAGCTATGCTTTCAGGATGTAGTGCAATTTTGTGGGACTATATGCATTTCCGTCATTGAAAAGACCTAAACTACATCACATTCAAGAACACACTCAAAAACATCCCCTTTAATTCTGTCCCATCCATCACATCCCAGTAAGTTCCATGAATTCTTGTCAATGGCTCAACACATACAAGGGTCATGGTTAAATTTATCACAATAAAGAACACCTGTCAGATAGTCTATTGCCTGTTCTGTATATAAATAATAAGTTGCGTTTTTCCTAATAAGTGGAGTCGTGGGGTTATTCTAGAATAATAGATACTACTCCCCACACCTTCCACATCCTGGCCTATGACTCATGATTCACTTGCATATTCTTACCTCTCTCCTTACCATAAGTAGCTTTATTTTCTACAAGTTCTCAATGTATTCTCAAACAATAGCTATCATATTATTTTCAGTAAACTATTATAGACAATAATCAGTAATTATATCTCTGCTGAATTATATACCAGACCATTGACTTGAAAATATTGCATCTGCTAACAAACACTTACATGAACTAAATATACCCTTTCACTCATTTTACTTTTCAGTCCTTCCATATATATTCTTCAATATAAAGTCACAGTTCCCTTTAATTCTCCTTTTCTTCTGCTCTCTGATACTTTCATTTAAACACAGTTTCAGTTTGGATCTCTCTCATCAAAAGCTTCTCTCCTCTCCTGAGCATTACTTAAAAAAATCAAGTAGTTCTGCCAGGTAGGACAGATTTATGGTTTCCAATTTAAGTTGGGTCTTCAAAATTGCTTGGCAATTCCATTATTTGTCAGCACCAATGACTCTTAACTTGATGGTCCTGGCCATTTTCCCCGAGAGTGTCATGTTCCTATTTTTGAGAGACTCAGGAAAACTATTTACACCTACACATTTGTGAATTTATTTATGAGTTGTAGCACCCACGATATGTTAGCTAGTGTTACCAATTTAAATCGATATTTTCTTGCCCACACTTGCTCTCCTAACTGGTTATAGTAATTTTGTGTACCCACTTGCCACCCTAACCTGCCACCAAGAAAGCTGTCTCCTAGTGATCTGAGCATTTCTCCTTCTTGGCAAGATGAAATGATTTGGTCCCTATCAGAAAAAAAAAAAAAAAAGCTGGCTGCTAACCTTAAACGAAATGCCACTTCCTAAACACCCTTATGTTGAAACTCATGATTATGAAATAGACCTACTTAGGAAATTCTGAGAGCCCTTATCCTCTCCTCCTAATTACTCAACTCTAGATCATCATGCTTTTGTCACATCATCCCTCCATAAGGATTTTCTTTATTGTAACCTTCTAATGAGAAGTATTGCCTCTATTAAAAGCTATATATTTTCAAATGCTCAAATTTTAACAAAAGTACAGCATGTTTGCACTATGTATAGAAGCATGAAACATACTACCTATTTTATGGCACCACCAGTGAACAAAAGTTCACATTAATATGCATTCACCTGTAATCTTTATTTATTTTCTAATGTAACTCATTAAAATAAGCCTGTGTTTTGCTACCTAGTGCTTCTATAACAAAAATATTGCAATCAGATAAGTTTGAAGTGGGAGAAACATATTTAGGGAGCTAGAAGTGACCATTAGTTCTAGGGTAAGACTTTACATCTCTTTTGTTTCTTGTCCCCCAGTGTTCGTGGATGGTTCCAGGTGTTTTGATATCCATCTTCCCTTAGGAGATTTTTGGTGCAAGAATCCTGTGTCTCAAGGATTCACTAACCTCCTGTTTCTTCTTTCTTGCTGATAGAAGGTCCCACTCATATTTACTTGCTTATTAGTCTCTTACCTCATAACACTTCAACTCAGTTCTTTCCTGAAAATGTGGATTAATGTTTAACCTATTTAATTTTATCATAAATCAAAATTTAAAAACCATATGTCAGTCAAAATATCTTAATCCTCAAATTTGGGACAGTGCTTAAGTGCAGTTATAAATGAAAGCCCTTTAACTCATTAAGATGCTGTGATTTTGATAAAGTTATCAGGAGCTTCATTTACACTAATTTATTAGATCTTGAATGCTTTCACTTTGAGTAAATTCAAATAAATCACTCTAAAATCGTTAAATAAAAAAACAGACTTATTAACAAGGGAGGTTAAGTGTAACATTTAAATCCTTGTCCTAGGCCTGAGACCCAGTAGCATAGTGGTTGTGTGCGGGACTGCAGCTCACTGGGATGGAGGTTCAATTGCAGGAGTGGCTTCACAGGAGCAAAGTCTGGGCCTCCTTCTCCCACCACGAGGGGTGAGTGATGCCCAGAAAACAAAAGAAAAAACAAAATAAATCCTTGTCCTACAAATGAATAAACTTATTCTATTTAGTGTGTTTGTTTTCTACATGATTATTGCTTGGTAAAGGTTATCCAAATTTTGCTTCTAGATTACACACTTATACAGTATGTATGGACAAAAATAATAAAATATGAGTAGAATCATTGCATGTTTGATCAATATGTATTATTGTGGTTTAATCAGAGATATTAAATTATACAGTAATAAATGTAAAATAAAAATCAAAGATGTTCAAAATTGGTATAAGTTAGAGTAATCATTGTAGGTAAGGCTGTATCTGAACATCAAAAAATAGTTATAGAAGCAACAGAAGTACTCTGTCAAATAAGCCCCCCCCCCCCCAAAAAAAAGCACTAATACACTTCCATCTTTCTCAGACCTCTAGAAAATTATGTGACCAGTTTCCAGTCAACCAACTGTCTTGATCTACAACGGGAAACAGGAAATGGAAAAGAACTCTGAAATTTTGCTTTTTCAAAACTTATTGAAAAAACTGTGAACACCCTTTTGGAAGAACTATGAACTCCTTTTTTCTCCTCAATATCTCTCTCTCTCTCTCCCTCTTGCTCAAGTTCTCCTGGCCACTAAGTCATGCCTACTCTAAGTCACCCTATAGGGCAGAACAGAACAACACCTGTGGGCTTCAGAGACTACAATTTTTTACAGGAGTCAAAAGCCCTCTCTTTTCGTCACCGAGCTGGTGGTTTTGAATCACTGGCATTGCATTTGACAGCCCCAAACTTAACTATCACACCACCAGGGATCCTCTGTAATACTGGAATTTGAACCCATGTCCACAGAGGAAAGAGAATATCATCAATTGCTCTAACAGACGCTTATATCTGATAATCCAGCATGGAACGTTCTCTGTATGTTAAATAGAATTAACTCAAGCTCAGTGCTGCTGAATGATTCCAAATCTAAGAACAGCGTAGGACTACTGAGGTAGGTTTCTGATCAAACTCTTTAGAAAATCCCACATTCCCCCTGCAGAACAGCTGGTGGTTTGGGCATACTGACCTTACGATTAGCAGCCCAGAGTAGTACACTCTTTCACCAGGGTTCTCACCTCAAAATAATTTAAATTCAGCTTAGAGGGGAAAATTAAAAAAAAAAACACCTAAATAGCATTTTTATAAAAGATATTCATAGAGTGGAATGTCTGTAGTTACTTCTCCCCATTCACTTCTTACTATATCATCAAGTAGATGCCAGCACACAGGGACCCTAAAGGGCAGGGTTGAACTCCCTTGTGACTTTTCACACCTGTCACCATTTTAGAGAGTAGAAAGTCCCTTCTTTGTTCCTCAGAGGAGTTCTCCTTTTGAACTGTTGACCCCTGCAGTTAGCGACCCAATGTGAAACCACTACACAACCAGGAGTGACCAATCAATTTTTACTCCTCTAGTCCATCAATATTTAGTCATTCATTAGATGGTAAATCATAGAAATGGTCTTGTGATACCTGCATCTTTTCTTGCAATTAATGCAATGCCACTTCTATGTTATGTTCTTAAATTTGAATAGTGAGAAATATTAAGATGAATTCAAATCTCTGACATTTATCTCATAAAATCATAAAGCGTTTTGCTCTTCAGAGAGCAATAATTTAAGAATAGTCTCAAGTGTAATGTTTTTTGAAAGGCTTTATCAGCTCTAAATTATCAAATTGAATCAATAAAATTGAAAATTATGGGGTAAAGAACACAACTTTTTTTAAGACCCAAACTTTTTATATTTTCTCACAAAATTGAAGTTTGAAACATATAACAAAACTTACATATATATCAAAATGTTATTTTTATCAATGTTACATATTTAGTGTATGTTCAGTTACTTGACTAGCTAAAATGTGGTGAAATCTTATTTAATTCCCCTGCAGTTTGATGTTAGTTCCAACTCACATTGTGTTCATTTTCTGAACCTGGACTAACCACACAAACACTGGTAGAGTTAAAACCATTGTTGCAGTCATTGTGTTAATTATATTCATTACAAGCTTTCTCTTTTTCACTGAGCTTCTACTTTACTGAGTGTGTTATTCTTTTCTAGGGCCTGGTCTCCTTTGATAACGCGTCCCGAGTATATAAGGTGAAGACTTCACTTATTTCCTTCTAAGGAGCCTTCTGTCTATATTCTTCCAAAACCTATTTTTCCTTCTGGCTCTCAAGAATACTTTGAAGAGTTTTTGTTAACATCACTAGATAAATGCATTGATTCTTCTTACTTCCTCATGAGTCTTTCTTACTCATTTTCCCACTTTCTTTTTATTCTCCTTATGTAGGATGCTAACACCGCTACTGTTCATTAACACCACAGCATGCATTTGATTGTTTTGGCTACAACAATACACAGTAAATGTAACGATGGAAACAGAAGTTTTGTCTTTGTTCTTAGGTACCGTCTCATCAGTACCAATTCCCAGCAACCCAGTGTACAAGGGAAGGAGATACTGCCCAGTTCTCGGGCACCGTCACTGATGTTCTTGTGTTTGAGCCCATCTATGCAGTCACTGGATCAGTCCAACGTGTTGAGGTCACGCTCCTTTTTGCTGTTCCACTACTTTGCCTTGCAAGTTGTCCTTCACCAGAGTCTGATCTCTCTTGACATGTCCAAAGCCTGGCTAAGGGCTTGCCATTCTCCTCTCTAAGGAGTATTTTGACTGTACGTCTTTCAGGACAGCTTTATTTGTTCTTTTGCCTATATCGTGATACTTGACAATATGGCTTGAGTCGGACTCACTTTAGGCCTCACAGTGACATACTTCTTTTGCAACATTTAAAGAGGTCTGTGTAGCAGATTTGCCCAATGCAATGTTGTTATGTATTTCTTAACTGGTATATATGTTTTCACAATGTATGAATGTGGTTATTGCTCTATAAACCTATGTAAAATTATGCTTCTATATCCTATTAAGCCATGTTATTTGATGTATTCATGAGCTGCTTCAATATTCCAAAACAGTAATAGCTGTATTAACTGTAAAGTATACATAAACATAGAGCTGTCGTATAGTCTTAGAAAAATTCTGCTTCTGGTATCAGAAGTTTTGTAGTTCAGTAGGGCAACTTGAATTTCATGACTGCCGTCTTTGTGTGTTTGTGTATGTGAACCTATGATAAAATACTTTTTAAATTAAATGTCAGCTTCAGCTTAAACCTGTGAACTCGGTCTATGCTTATTTGAGATGTGCCTGTCAGTTTGTCTCTTGTCCTGTCAAACTGCCAAGAGTTGCTTCAAGATTACTTTGGGCCAAAGAATCATAGCGCCTTCTGTCAACAGTGGTTTAATAAAGTGGAGTAAAATCAAGAAAATTCATTTATTTAGGCGAGAATGAACTTTATGTCCTTAATTGTTTAAGAATATTTTAGGAAAATTTTTTACAAATAAATTGAAGTCAGACATCCCATTCAGAATTGGGCACAGAAAGAGAAGATGAAATTCATGAGTAGTATTTTTCATGAAAAAAAAAATTATAGTTTAGTCTTATGCTATATTCCTTCCAGAAGATTTTGCTACTGGTATTTTTGAAAGCAATATATGTATTACTTTTGCTTTGAAATGTTCTCCTTGGTTAGCCCTTTTGCTATCTGTATGCGGTTATCTTTCTATGAAAACTCCCTAAGTACAGCAAAAAGTCCCTAAGTGGAACAAGCAGTACACACACACAACTGACAGAGGTAGATGGGTCTAACACAAAACAGATACAGAGGGAAAAAGCCATAGCAATCTGCTTCCCTAAAATCACAGCAAACACATCAACAAGCTCATGGCACAGTCAATGTTGATGGAGGACTCTACCTCCCCTTGCCTGGCTTCCCTGCTCCTGGGTCACAAGCATCAGACTGTGTTCAAGTCCCAGCAACCCTTGCCTATTCTGACACCAACTGTTTCTCTCTCCCTTCCTATAGCTACCCTGGGTTCTAGAACTCACAGACAACAGGCATAATTCTGAGGGTGTGTTGGGGAAGTTGGCAAGTTACCACAAAGTAGGATAAGCAAATCATAGGGATTCGGAAACTGATCTGCTCATCCAGCAGTTAAGTCTCTCTCTACAGTGTTCGGTCTCTCAGCGAATAGGTAGCCAAGTCTCTCTGCAGACCTCAGTGGTTCCTTAGTCTTTGCCTTGCTTCGCCAGAAAATTATACTGCTTGTAGTTTTATTCCATTGTTCCATTGTCTTAGACCAGATGAGGAAGTTACCCTATATTATTAACACTGCTGCTCTGTGTTTCTGGGTCACTGTATCGATACCTCAGGTCTCAGCAGCCTCTGCCTTTTCAGACAGAGATGTGTTACCTGCTCTTCCAAGGTCCTCATGGTTCCCCTCTCTGCTATTATTTAAAAGACAACCATCAGGGTGGTAAAGAAAATTAATCAGTTCACACTCTTGCTGTGACACATGTCCTATTGGCACAGTTTCAACTAATTTGGTGGGAGTCACAGAATTGTGGACAAGAGTGATATTAAGAAATTTCACTCCACCATACATGGAATGTTTCTAATCTTGGCACATGAGGTTGTCAGGCATCTGAATCAACTCAATGACAAGGGGTTATTATTTATTTATTTATTATTTATTCTCTCTTTTAATCTAGCTATAGATTGTTTAGTCAAGCCATTCAACTATCAGTTTATCAAATCATCTATAGTTTTAAGTGGGATAGAAAGTGCTAATAAGATTTGGGGGGTTGACTTTAGGTGGTAAAGGAGGATGAGTCATTACAGAAGCAGATCTGTTAAACAGATGAGGAATTGGAATTTTGAAAAAAGAACTAGAGGAAAGGGGGAAAGAGGAGCTTATGCTGGGGGCTCAAGTAGCAGCATGTGTACAAGTGTACTTAATACGAATGATGTATTGAATGTTATAAGAGATATAAGAGCCCCCAATAAAATCTATATTTAAAAAAATAAGCTGAACACCCAATGGAGAGGCTGTGCATAGTAATAGAGTCAGTGTCCAGTAGTGTTAGCTATGCTTCCTCCGAGCTATTGTCAGAATTTTGTACTATGACACGGGTTGTATTATTAAAACTTGTTATTATAGTTGCTTGCAACTTATAATTCTCCTGTACATAGTAGAAAGAAACACTGCTAGGTGTTATGTCATTCTCACCATTGCTGTGTTTGAGCTCACTTTTGCAGCTACTACACTGGTTACATGTTTGGCTGCTCACTCTAAGTTCAGCAGTTTAAAAGTGCCAGCCACTCCACCAGGAGAAGATGAGATTGTCTACTCCCGTAAAATATCACAGTCCTACAAGCCACAGGAACTCGTTCTACCCTATCCACTGGCATTACTATCAATCAGAATCAAGTTTGGCAGGTTTTATTTTAGTTGTCGCTGTTGTTATATCTGTTGTGCTTTGCTTGCACTGTGCCAATATAGTTCATGGAGGGTCTTCCTTTCTTTTACTGGCTCCCTACCAAGGCTGATATCCACTTTCAGGTACTGGTCTCTCCTGATAACATGTCCAAAGTAAATGAGATGCCATCTCCACAGTCTCAATTTCAAGTGAGATCCTGCTTCCACTTGCTCCAAACCAGGCTGACTTGTTTGTTCTGGTAACCCAGAATCCTTTCCTTATTCTTCACCAGCACTTCAATTCAAATGTATCAAGTTTCCATTGTTCTTTCTTATTAATTGTCTGACTTTAGATGCACACTTGACATACTTGCCCTTGAAAGCCTTACATAAGTCGTGTGAACTAGAACTGCCCTGTGTTACATGTTTTGTTTTTTTTAATTCTTCACTGTTGCTTCCAGGAATCTTAAGTGTGAATCTAAGAAAAGTAAAATCCTTAACAGTTTCAAAATTTTCTTTCTTTGAACTGTGTTGTTCACCGGTCCCACAACGAGCATGTTTGTGCACTTTACTTAAGGTATATTTCATACTCAGTGCTATAGTCTTTGATTGTTACGTGCTCTTCACTTGCAGAGAACAAAATTCTACCAGCTGCACATAGTGTGTTGTTAATGACCGTGTCTCCAGTCAAGCTGCTTCTGTTTTCTTCATATAGTAGTGATGCTTCACTTGTCTTATAGATTGAACAATTATAGTGAAAGGATACAATCTTGATGCACATGCTTCATGATTTTAAATTATGCAGTACCCTTTATTCTGTTAGAATAACTGCAGCTTTGTCTATGTATAGATCCTTTATAAGCACAATTAAGTGTTTCAGAATTTTTCATTATCTATCATTTGGTATACTCCAAAAAATTGCCTTTGCATATACAGTAAAACACAAGTAAACATCTTTCTACTTCTCTTCGCTTTATGCCATAATCCATATGAAGTCAGCAATCATATACCTCATTGTATTTCATCTTCTGAATCAACCCAGAATTTCAGATACTTCCTTATTGATGTTCACTTTCTACTTGTATTGACATGCATATGTGAAAGTTAGGTTTTTTGTGGCAACTAGGCCTCCTTGGGAACATGTGGGATGGAGCTCAACAGGTCACAGTGGGATTGGAGGGAAACTGAGATAAATACTTTCTATGGCAGACAACCTGTCTCTCTTCTTCTCCAGTGATCTTCCTGGCGATCAGACCAGTTGCCTGGCTAGTTCTGTGTCTCAGCTGTGTGCTGAACTACCTGTGAACCTAGGCAACCTACTGATGATCCCTTTGCTAGAGCTTGAGGCTCCTTGGAGACGTGCTTCACCAAGCTGATGGTATGTATATTGCTGGAGTTCGAGATCCCATCAGAGTCTCTTCCACAAAAAATGAGCTACACTGAACCCTTTACACTGTTGTGTGAACTAATTAGACACTATACTTCTTCTTGCAGTATGAATCTATCTATCTATCATCTATCTATCTATCTATCTATCATCTTTGTGTGTCCTGGTTCAGTTTTTCTAGACAAGCTTGCCTAACTAACATCATAGTATTTTTAAAAAATTTGCACATTCTGTTGGGTCATCTTTCTTAGAAATGGGCACAAATATGGATATCTTCTTATCTTCTAACTAGATAATTCTCTCCCAATTTTCTTAACATAGATCAGTGAGTGCTTCTCATAGTGCATCTCTTTTTGAAAATTTAAAAATCGCTAAAATGGGCTGAGGCCAGGTGGCGTAAGTGGTTGAATGCAGGACTGCAATTTACGGGCTTGGTGGTTCAAATCCAGCGGCGGCTCTCAGGAGCAACACTGGGTGGCGCCCATGACCACCAGAGGCAGTGATGCCCCCCTCCCCCCAAAAATTGCTAAAATGTAGATTCCTGGAGCATCATTGATGTCTAATCCCTTCAGGCTAGCTTGGACTGTTTCCTTCCAGCTCGTGCAAATACTTACAGTACAACAAACAGACTGCAAGGCGACTCTTCTGTATAGGGGTATGGATGCTGTTCTATCATTGACAGATTTGTACTTCAATCTAAATATTGAGAAGGGATCCCTGATGGCATAGAGAGTTATGGGGCTTCAATGCAGATGTTCAAAAGCATCAGCTTTTCTAAGGGAGAAGACGCCATCTCCTAATAATTTGTCTTACAGTATTGCATCTCAGAAACTCACGTGAGCATTTATATCTTGCTCAATATGGTCACGATGACTCAGGATCAAATCCTAACAGTAGTTTTAGTTTATAAGTCTTGAAATGTTCTTTTGGATAATGAATGTGACATGGCTCCCTGCAATTGATCATTCCTGGCAGCATAGAGCGTATTATTTGTCCATTTCAAAATGATCAGCACCAGCTTATTTCAATTTATTAATTTATAGAATATCAATCTTTATGCATTCCATTTGGTTTTTATGACTGACAATGAGTTTTACTTTATATATATATATATATATATATATATATTAAGATGTAATTTAATTTGAAGAGATAGCCTTTTTTGAGTCTTCTTTGTTGCCTATATCTACAAGCACCATATCAAGCAATGATTGTTACTTCCTATACGTTTTAACTGGACATCTAAATATTTCCAAGTATTTGTTCTGTTTTGTTTGGGGGTGGGGGGGGCATCACAGCCCTCTGGTGGTCATGGGCGCTACCCAGCGCTGCTACTGAAAACCGCCGCTGGATTTGAACTGCCAAGCCCGCGGGCTGCAGTCCCGCACTCAACCACTTACGCCATCGGGACTCAGCCTATTTCCAAGTATTATTCCTGCTATGTTCTTAGTTTGGATGCTCCACAAAAACCTGTTCATCCCGTGTAAGCTTACTGACCTTTGGAATACTGGTAGCAAAGATTCCAGAACAACAGCCACGTGTGAAGCACAGCACGAGGGAAAGCTTCTGGCTGGCTGTGGCATGAATCCGTACACCAGAGTCACGGCCATTGAGTGAATTCCAAGTCATAGCAACACTACTTGAGCTATTGAGGAAAGCCTTAGATCGCCTCTAAATATTAAGTTACTATCTTTTGTTTATAAAGGATCAAAGCAAAGAAGTGGCATAAAAATAATGAATGGCAAAAGCATAATCCTTTTTAGAAATTTATTATTTTTTTAAATCACACAGGGGTGAATAAAACTTAAGTTTAAAAAGGAAATGGGCTGAGCCCTGGTGGTGTAGTGGTTGTGCACGGAACTGTGGCACACTGGGTTGGAGGTTCAAATCCAGCAGCAGCTCCCCAGGAGCTAGGCTGTACCTCCTACTCCCACCACCAGAGGGCAGTGATGCCAAAAAAATCCATGATTTTTAAACAATAAATTGAAGTCCATGATATTAGGCATACAAAATGTTTATTATAGATATTCCCTGTTATAAAATCATTTTTTTTGGGGGGGGCATCACTGCTCTCCGGTGGTGGGAGTAGGAGGCCCAGCCCCACTGCTGGAATTGAACCTCCGTCCCAGTGGGCTGCAGTCCCGCGCACAACCACTACGCCACCGGGGTTCAGCCCATAAAATCATTTTTTATAAGCAAACATACATGTAGCCAACAAAAAAAAGACAGGCCTAACTTCCAACACTCACCCAGGAGTTCTGGTAAGGGCAGTGGTTAAATGGTGGACTGCTGCTGACTGTGAGGTTGGTCAGTAAATCCTACCACGTGCTCCTTGGGAGAAAGATGATGTTTCTGTCCTTGTAAAGATTTACAGACTCAGAAACCCTATGGACAATGCTGCTCAGGTTTCAAGTTCATTGTGGGTTCAGATAAACTCCATGGGAGTAGAGCCTCCTGCTATTTTAATGCCTTGAAATTAGAACAATAGGTTTAATTTAATTTTGAGTAAATATTTAATTGTTATTTTATGAATAATAATTCAAAATTTGTGCCCACTATCACCCTCATAAGCAAAAGTATGTAAAAAAGATATAAGGAATGTTAATATGTAATTTTTGATATGAATGAACCATGTGTTTCAGTTAAAAGAAATCATATTTCACATTGCTTATTGTATACTGGGAAAGAAAATGTCTTTCTTCTTAACAGCTTTGAAAACAAATGTGAATGAGTAATATTTCTCTAGGAAGCAAAAACAATCTGTGAGAACCTAATAAATTACTTCTTGCAGACAGTAGTCCTGCACATTGAAATACTGATAAGTGAGTTGGAGGTCATTCTGATAGCAGGACTTCAGAGGAGAAGATAATCAAGCAAGATAAAGGTTTTCCTGCCAAATCCAAGTACAATTTGACACCTTGTCTAGGGACAATTCCTCCTCTCCAAAGTCTAAAAAGTGGGATCAAGTGTAGTTATTAGTAAAGCTAAATTCTCAATAGTGACTGATGTGAAATCTATTGATGGTTTTAGTTATTCACATAAGAATCACCTTGTAGCAAATTAATGAACTAATATAATAAAAAGATGTATCTGAAAGGGACTTCAACATTAATTTAGATAACATTCACATAAACTGTATCTAGCTGGGAGTGTTCCCCGCCAACCTGGGCTCCCACAACTGAAGAAGTAAGGTACAAAACTGTGAGAAATATACATTAAGAAAAAAAAAAAAAAAGGCCCCACCCCACCCCAAAACCAGTCTTAAAGAGTGTTTAGAAAGAAACACATATGAATTGGGGGCATGCATATCTTTCTAAGCAGCAACATGAGACCCAACTATCTAAAAAATAAATTGAAAAAAAAAGACGAAACCTAAAGCTCCAGTGAGAGGCATTTAAGCTTTGGCTTGGAAGAAAGCATTGGAGAGGCCTACTCACTTTCGATGTCGGGCCTCTGAGGAAAGAAATAGGTTCAAGGAAAATCTGAAAAGCCCAAGAGAAAAATAAAGAATTCCCTTCTATGGTTTTTACTTTAAACCGCTCCCCCTCAAAAAACAAAACAAAACAAAACACTCTATCTAGTACATCCTTTCAAGTTTCCAGTGTCTTCCTATTATTTCAAAATAATCACAAGTTATACTGTACAACTTACATTTTAATTATATCTGCTTTCCTTGTTTCTTAAAAATGTTGCCATGTAATGTATCTTAATAAATTATCTTTATTTCTATATGCAACACTCATTATACAGAAGATATATCATTCCCATGAAAGCATTAGTTTAAAGTCTCCACCAGTGTGACTTCAGGAGTCACTAATTTCTCTGAACTTTCTGATGGTTTCTAATATCAGACACATTTACATATTAGGAAAGAGTAAGTTTTCTGAATTCGTTTAAATTTTTCAGGTCAGCATAATATAGGCTTTTGGAGTTAGGTATTGTACCCCTTCTATCCTGACCTGCCTTAACTCAGCTCACAAGTTCCTTTGAATGATAGATGAGGACTCTACTCCACTCTTTTCAATGCAGCGTCTCCTGCCCATACTTTTGCTAGGGACTCAGACTGCAGCAGTTTTCAATTCACCAGTCTCTTGCTTCTGACTGCAAATCAAGGCTCTGTGGAAGTCAGCAATATATTATTAAACTGTAAATTTTATAGGACTGTACAAACTTATTTCTCTCCCACAGATTGGCGGGTGGTTTCAAACTGCTGGCTTAGTGGTTAACAGCTTGAGGAATAATTACCGTGCAACCAGAATTCCCTCGCAATTCTGAAAACACACAAAACAAAACAAACTGTGAACCAGTAATTTTACTTTTAGCAAAAGTTTTACTCGAATATGAGAAAAAAAATAAGAGCAATTCCAGTCAAAGGGAAGTTAAAGGAATTTGTAAAAACAAAATTAGCATTAAAAATAATAAAGGGAGTATCTGAATATATACTGAACAATAGAAGACAAACCTGAGATAACATGCAACAAAATCCACCAAGAAATAAACACCCTCCAACAGAATTGAGAGCAGCACAGGAATATATGAGGAAAGAAGAAATAATCACATTGAAAAACTATGAAAATTGCGGTAGTGTGCCCAGATATAGTAATGATTGCACTGGATGTTCATTAACCAGCTGAGGAAGAGCAGAAGATTGGATAAGGAAACAAGACCCATCAATATAATACTCACAAGCGAAAAAGATGGATACAAAACAAAAGTAAACTAAAATCAGAGGATGGAAAAACATTTCAAGCTTATGGTAATTAAAAAAAAACAAGATTTGCAACACTGATCTCCCATAACAGTCTTCCAAGGAAAATCTATCCTGAGAAACAAATAAGAACACTGCACAATGACTAAAGGAATAACAGAATCATAAAATTATATAGACAAAAAAAGATCATAATAGCCATCTGGCTGAGCCCCGGTGGTGTAGTGGTTGAGTGCGGGACTATGGCCCAATAGGTTGGTGGTTCAAATCCAGAAGCAGCTCTCCGGGAGCAAGGCTGGGACTCCCACTCCCACCAGAGGGCAGCGAAGCCCACCCTCCCCGCAAAAAAACCCAAATATATAGACATCTAACAAAGCTCCTCAAAATATGTTACTCAGCTTCTAATAGAATTGAAGAGGAATAGGCTATTCATCAATAGAAATAGGTGACTTCAATATACCTGCATGAGGAAGATTGCAGAATTGAGAAAGAAAATAAGACTATGAATTGGAAAAAATTACCAGCAGTACAAAATTATGACTTTTTGAATGTAACACAGAATTTCAAACCACTAACCAAATTATCCACCACTTTTTTGTCACCTAGTCCCACTGAAATGGCTTACTGTATTGCTTGGTGCCATGTCCTATTGGTATTTCCAGTGCCAGCATGGAGACCCAAAGGGAACAATCCTCGGCAGTGCTCCCACACTGAGACAGCCAGTGAAGAAGGAATCAATGCTCACTCTGTAAGAATTAGCTCATTAAGGAATTAGCTCTTGCTGAAAACCTAAAGGATAGCTTGGAAACATTGTCAGAAACGTTAGGCCTACAAATAGAAGCGGAACATTGTTGAAGATCATGCCAGAGCATGTGTTTGGAAAGAACTTGAAATAGGACTAAGGAGGGACTGCTTTCCCAAAAGAAAAGTTGAGTGTGGTCCCAAGAATGACGCCTTGTGATCTTCATTTGCTGATAGAGCAGAAATCCAGGTAAGGAACTACAAAAATCTACTAATAATGGAAACTTGGACTACGTTAAGTATTAAACAAGGAAAATCAAGATTCATCAAAAATCAAATCAAATTCCTTGAGATAGCTATCCCACTATCATAGGAATTAATGTGCTAAAATGAATAGATATTGAACATCTTCCATCAGAAAATCATGTGATTTACTATGTAGAAAATGACACAATCAAGAGGAATGACATTGCATTACATTGGTTGCCAAAAAAGACATTTATTTTTTAAATCATTTTATTGGGGGATTGTATATCACTTATCACAATACATACACATATATTGTGCCAAACCCCTTTACAAGCCTGCTATTTTCCTCATTCTACAAATCTCTGCTTTTTGACTTAAATCTTTGGCATCAGCTTCTCATCCCTTCCCTTTCCTGCTCCCCTCAGCCGTACCACCCCTCATTATTGTCTAAGTTATTATTATTTTGTCATAGCTTACATTGCCCAATGTCTCCCCTCATCCACTCAAACACAATCTTGAAGTTCAATGATATCTGTAATAGTATTATATATAGCCCTGTTCACTTTCAGGGAATTCCAATTTATATGACTACCATTCAAATTTATGCACCAACCATTAAGTTTAGTGATGAAGAAGTTGGATAAATCTACCAAGATCCTCAGTCAGAAATTGATCAAACATGTGTTCGGGCTGAGCCCTGGTGGCATAAGTGGTTGAGTACGGGACTGCAGCCCGGGGGCTTGACAGTTCAAATCCAGCAGCGGCTCTGGGGAGCAGTGCTGGGTAGCTCCCACGACCACCAGAGGGCAGAGATGCCCCAAAAAACAAAAGAACGAACAAACGTTTTCAAAATGGGTTGAAAACAATTGATTGGAATGTAAAAGTTGGAAACAGAAAAGAAGGAAATGTAGTTCAAACATATGATCTTGGTGATAGAAGTGAAGCTCGAGATCACATGAAATAATTTTGCAAAACAATCTCTTTGTTCATAGCACAGTCTTTTTTTCAACAGCACGAAAGGCACCTAAACATGTGAAATTCTCCGGATGGAGAAAACAGAAGTCAAACTGACCACCTTTGGGGGGAGAAACAAGGGAGAAGCTTAAGATCAGCAGTTAAAGGCAGGCAAGGGGCTGACTGAGCATTTGGTCATATGGAAGTACAGATTAAAGCGTAGGAAAAACCTTAAGTCTGTAAGAGCAAAATACAATGTTGTGTCTATCTTACTCGAATGTTGAGAACATCTCAGAAATTAATTTGATTAATTGAACACTAAATGACAAGGAGGCGTGATGAGCGGGGGGAGGCTTGTGAAAATGGTCATTGCCGAAGATAGCATAAGGTCACTGAAAAGAAGGAAAAGAGAGAAAGGGTCAGAGTGGATGTCGCAGGAGACTCCGACACTGGCTCTTCCTCATCGAGTAACTAAAGCACGTGCAAGAAAGGATGAAGTTAAAGAGCTAATTAGGAAAATGTAAAGGGCAGCTTGAGATGACCAAGTCAAATGCTCTAAGGACATGTGAAATGACCTGGAGTTAGAACATCCAAAAGAAGGGTGTGCTCCGCATGTCAGAGACTGCAAAACCTGAAAAAAAAATCCAAATTTTGAGTTGCAACCTTGGAAGATTCCCTGGGCAAAATATTGAATGTTGTGGGAAGCACCAATAGAAGATTGGAAGAAAAAAATAGTTAGGTACCAAAATGATCTAGTCGACATTGTACCATTTCAGGAGATAGCATAGCGGTGAGGACTAATGCTGCTGAAGGAAGAATTTTTTTTATGGGCATCACTGCGTCTGGTGGTCGTGGGTGCTACGCAGTGCCGCTCCTGAGAGCCACCACTGGATTTGAACCGCCAAGCCCTCAGGCTGAAGTTCCGCACACAACCACTTACGCCACCGGGGCTCAGGCCCTGAAGGAAGAATTTCAAGCTGAACCGAAAGCATTACCAAAGCTGCAGGTATTCATGGAATACAGACTGAAAGTTTCCAATACATATATGAAGCACTAGAATCACTAATTCGTCTATGACAGGAAACAGTCACTTGGCCAATTGAATGGAAGATATCCATATTTTTACATGTTCCAAAGAAATGTGACATTGCAGATTGCTCAACATACAGAACAATATCACTGTAGCTAATTCTAGCAAAGTTTTGATCACCAAAGATCACCAAACAATAACTGTAGTAGTACATTGACAGGGAACTGGCAGAAGTTCAGGCTGAATTTAGATGGGGATGAGGAAAAGAGAATCTCATTGCTGATGACAGTTGGCTTTTGGCTCACTGTAGAGAATATAAGAAAGTAATTCCATATGTTTTATTGATTTCTAAAGAATTTGACTATGTGGACCATAATGAGGCAAGGATAATGTTGAGAAGAAAGAAAGTCTCAGACTGCCTCACTATTGTAATGCGGAACTTGAACATTGAGCAAGAGGCAATTGTGCAAGCAGAACTAGAAAATATTTTATGCTTTAAAATCAGGAAAGGTGTGTGTCAGTCTTATTAAATCTGTATGCTGGATAAATCATCTGAGAGCTAGATTATATGAAGAAGAATATATACTAGGATTGGAAAAAGGCTTATTAGCAACATGGCATATACAGATGACACAACCTGGCATGTGGACAGTGAGGAGGACTTGATGCACTTGGTGATGAAGATAAAACAAGTATTAAAGGCTGCCCCGGCCCGCGGGGCATTCACAGCGTGGATCTCTGGGTCCGGAGCCTGGAAGACGAAGATGGGCAGGGGACGCGAAGAATGGAGGCAAGACAGGTTTCTGATCAAGCCTCGTTTATTGGGGCAAAACTCAGGGTATATAAAGCCAATGTTTTACAGCTTATGTTAATGAGGTAGAGTCAACAGAGGCCAATCCTGGCCGAGTGCCAGATAAGGAAAAAA